>JXCR01147790.1:316668-340369 GCA_002079205.1 Phalaenopsis hybrid cultivar
AAAATAGGAGGATGATGAATGAGATCTCTTGATAAGGATCAATGGGACCCATAGAAACCAAAAAGAACTATGGGATGACTCAGCAAACCGATCAAGTCAAGACTTGAGCCATCCCAAAGCAAGGGCTCTCAAAACAAGTCTCTCCGGGCGGAATTCGCCAAGCTAGAGCCAATCAATTCGGGACGCCATAGGAGAATCATATTAAGCCTAATCAACCAAGCCAAGCCGGTCGAATATATAGGAAAAAATAGAAAAATTTTAATTAATTGTGAAATACCAAAAATGCCCTAGTAAAAGACCAACTTGGTAGGGGCAAAAAGTTATTTTCCAATGTACTGGTAAAACCACAACTAATAGGGAAGCATTTCTCAGGGCAGCTCCCTCTTCTCCCATTTTTACTATTCATAAGAACCTTTCATGATGCATAAAACAACCTCCCCCCAATTCACACTTTATTTCTTGGGTGATTCACAGACAATCTCAGATTCGACATTCTAAAAAATATGTTGAGTGTGGATCTTGTCACAAACAAGAAGAAGATAACCCAAAGAGAAGAACCAAATAACATNTCTCTTCTCCCATTTTTACTATTCATAAGAACCTTTCATGCTGCATAAAACAACCTCCCCCCAATTCACACTTTATGTCTTGGGTGATTCACAGACAATCTCAGATTCGACATTCTAAAAAGTATGTTGAGTGTGGATCTTGTCACAAACAAGAAGAAGATAACCCAAAGAGAAGAACCAAATAACATAAACACAGATAATAGGGAGATCACGAGGGAATTCGTGACCCAATAAATTCAAGAGTTGAAAGATCAAATATTGGAGGCCATCCAAGCTGCACTAACTCAAGAAAGAGATCAACATTTCCGGAATAAAGGGCCGGTGTCCAAAGACAGAAGAGTCCCCCAACCTTGGAAAGGGAAGATGACTCCTAAAATTGGGTTGGCAACGATCGATTGTCATCGGTTTGGGCATACTGAGCTATCCCATCAATCCGAGAATGCGTTCTCCCCGCAAATCTGTGAGGTCAAGCCCCAAAAGCGATTCAAGATCCCAACACTAGAGTCCTATAAGGGCAGACTGATTTGATCGACTACATAGCCTCGTTTGAGTCGATCATGTGGTACTAGGGATCACCAACTTACATAAAGTGTCGCCTTCTTTATACCACTTAACACGCTGAGAGAATTAACTCTTAGATGGTTCAACGAATTAGCGTAAAAGTTAATCACAACATTCAATAATTTCAAGCAGATGTTTGTGGGCATAAATTTCCATTGCCTAGAAGCCTTAGAAGAGCTTGCAAGCCCTTCTACGTATTTGTCAAGCACAGAGCGAGAGTCTGTGCTCATTCATCACCCACTTCCATAAGATGTTGGAAGAGCGGCACATGGAGCCCGCAGTTGCCCATGCAGCTCTAGCTTAGGGTCTAAAGGAAAAAATGGCTAAAGGAAAGTCACTTATGATACGCATTTGGACTGTTGCGGCTAAAGATGTCAGCCAAGTTGCTGGAGCTGGCCAACGACCACATATCAGCCGAGGAATATAACTCCACCCCTGCCTCCTCCAAAATAGCATCCTCCACTCTTCACATGCAAAAAAGGACAGCTCAAGTCGAAGGGTGGAGGTTGAGACACAATCCACGTCCTTCCGCCCGCCCTCATTTCGAAGACGCCCAATTGCCCCGAGCTCATAGAGTGACCGACAGAATGAACCACAAAGAGAATCAAACCTGATATTCTGACCAGCATCCGACTCAATATGTCATGCAATCGCAACCCAATCATGAAGGATGCAAACCAAATCTGTTGAAACTTTCAATGGTTGAGATGGTAGAGACCATACAAAATGACTACTTCAACAAAGCGCCTGCTATGAAAAACGAAGCTTACCTACAAGATTCAACGAAATATTGTGCCTATCATCGTGTCCACAATCATGACACAGAGAACTGCCGACACTTCCAGAGCTTGATCGAGAAGTTAATCAACTCAGGGAAGTTGAAGGAATTTATGACACTCGGAGCAACGATCCAGCGACAGTGGAAGGCTCTAGTTAACGAAATAACAGACAAGTCGGTCAAAGTTCACAAAATTCCTATTCTTAGCATAGTTCCTGCCATCTTTGGAGGAGTTGGGACTCATCCCACTGAACTAGCCTAAAGTAGCTATAGTCAAGAGAGCCATGCACAGCCACCCTCACATCAAAACAGCTTGCGTCCTCTTATAGCCTTCACCAATGAAGACATTCCCCCTATGGGTAATCCCTACAATAGCTTCACCAATCTGAACTCTGCTTGCCTGAAAGATAGATACCCACTACGGTGAATCGACGCACTTGTAGAACCCAACTGTTGGATAAACTTCATTGACGCCTTCTCTTGATACCATCAGATAAACATACATCCGGCAGACACTGAAAAAACTGCATTCATCACTAGAGAGGAGCGTATTGCTATGTTGTAATGCTCTTCGGGCTAAAAAATGCTGATATTACTTACCACCGCAAGATAGATGCAATTTCTCCTAAACAGAAAGGAAAAAATATTGAAATGCATGTGGATATCTTAATAAAAAGTAAAACGCACGAACAACATATGAAAGATTTACAAGAGGCATTCAAGACGTTAAGAAAATTTAATATCAAGCTCAATCCTCCCAAGTGCGTTACTTCAAAACATTAAGGTAAGCAAAGAATTTTGTTATAGACAAATGTGGGAAAGCATTCAAAATTTTAAGAGATTCTCTGGCATTGCCCCTACTCTTGCAAAGTCTAAAGCCGAACAAGAAGCATTCCATGTATTTGGGGGTTGGAGTAGAAGTTGTTAACTCGGTTTTAATTTGAGAGTAAAAGAGTAAGCAATTCCTTTTACATTATGCCAGTCGGGTCCTCTAAAATGCAAAGCTCAGATATCTAATAATGAAAAAGCTAACACGCTCTCTCATTATCTCCGTTCGCAGGCTCCGCTGCTCTAGGGCATCATCGACAACCCACTCAAGTCAATCCTCATAAAACTAAAACATTCCAGGCGACTCCTGATATGGACGATAAAGCTCAACAAATTTGATCTGTCATATGTACCGAGAGCTGTCATTAAAACTCAAGTCATAATTGATTTCCTGATAGACTTTTCCAAGCTAAGCGAACCCGAAATTAACAAGCGGCAGCCAAGCCTAGATTCTTGACATTGATGGAGCATCCAATCACGCTGTGGCGGAGCTCAACCTCGCCCTGACTAGTCCTACCGACGATCATTTCTATCACTCAATACATGTGGAGTTCGAGGTTGCCAATAATCAAGATAAATAAGATCTGATGGTTGAATTAAAATCTATCAATGTAGTGGGTGCATGACACCTACTGGTGAGGTCCGACTCACAATTGGTGGCAATCAGGTGGAAGGGCATTTTGAGATCAGGGATGACATGATGGGGCAGTATCTCAAAGCTAAAGTAAAGATAAGAACATTCAAAGAGTTCATGATTAATCAAGCCCATTTTAAAGACAATCAGGTAATAGATTTCTTATCCAAGAGCATCCACTTGAGGGAAGGGATGCCCCATAGGCTCATCTGACTGACCATAAAGGAAGCTGGGGTGATAAAACTGGAGCTAAAGGATCAAAGAGCTGGATGGATTCATACATCCAATACCTTGAAACCGAGAAGGTCTTGGAGAAAATAACCGAACTGAAACATTTCACGATTAAGGATGCCAACATCTTTCGATCAAAGGAAACCTTTTTGAATGTCATACACCTCACTGTACTTAAGATGTATCAAAAAAAAAATGAGGCAGAAGATGTCCTCCAGGAAGTACATTGAACACCACTCCGGAGGAAAAAAATTAGCACATAGAGTACAACAACAAAGATATTTTTGGCCGACACTGCAAGACGCCTAGAGATTACTGAGGTGTCAACAATGTCAAAAGTACGAACTGCTACAACATCAGCTGACCCACAAAATTTTAACCTGTCATTCCACAGTCATTCGTCGTCCGAGTTTCCTTCAACTCCTTCGACCTTTTTCCTTAGCATGTTTAGGATGATTTTATTGGTTGCCTCGACAACCCATTAGTTTGAGGATGGTGTATGGACCCGAACTTCAAGTTAATCCTCTGGCTACAAACATCCCTCACCCCTTGATCGGTGAATTGCGTTTTGTTATCTCTGACGATTACGAGTTGTAGCCCATAGTGATAGATTAGATATGTCCAAAAGAAATCCTGAACAATATTTGTGGTGATCGTAGGGCCCTCACCCCGTCATGAGGCCAACAAAATTTCCTGCTTATTGTAGATTATTTTTTCAAGTGGATTGAAACTAAGACGCTCGCTTGGATCACTTCAAATATTGTTCAGGATTTCTTTTGGACAGATCTGATCTGTAACTATGGGCTACAGCTCGTAATCGTCAGAGATAACGGAACGCAATTCGCCGATCAAGGGTGAGGGATGTTCGTAGCCAGAGGATTGACTTGAAGTTCGGGTCCATACACCATCCTCAAACTAATGGGTTGTCGAGGCAACCAATAAAATCATCCTAAACATGCTAAGCAAAAAGGTCGAAGGAGTTGAAGGAAACTCAACCGAGTTTCTATCATTTAATATGTGGGAGGTCCGAACAAACCTCCTTCAAGGCGACCAAACAAACCCCATTTATACTGTCACATGGGATGGAGGAGGTATTGTCAGTTGAGTATAACCTTCATAGTTAAAGAGAGGTGGCAGCCTCAACATTCGATGAGAAAGACTTAGTTGAGTGGCAAGAAGCTAATGATGAAGTTGCACTCGCGCTTGACTTCGCAGAAGAGAAATGAGCGGACTCAACGTACTACAACAAGTACATTCAGGAGAATACTTTCGTCACCGGAGACCTTGAGCTAAAGAAAGTCGAACAAGTCGCACAACGACAAATCGTGGGGAAAGTCAATCAAATGTGAACCGGACCATTCATCATGGACAACCGAGTTGCCCTCCAAATGTATAAGCCAAATAATTGGTAATGACACTCGTCGTCCAATCGAAAGATTGACCAAGATCTGACCCATAACATTCGTGCATCATATAAAAACATGTCTCATAACACCGCGGCAAGATTTCCTAACCATTAGTGACAAATCCGTAGTGGGTAGCGTGCGAATCGCCCCAATAGTAAGTCTAAACAGTTACCCCGGCAATGACTGCAACAAGATCCATTAATACGTCTGGTGCAAGATGCAGCTCGTCCGAAATGACAACCTAATAGAGCAATCGAGACATGGGTGGTGTAAGACTTAAGCAGGGTGGTAGCTCATGAGACTAACCAAAAACATTATTAACCTACCAATTCATCGATCCTCATAGTCCAACACACAATACATTGCAGATCACTCAATACGAGGATACAACACTAGAAGAACAAAAGTAAGATCGAACCAAAACCCATCAATTCATTATAAAGAAACATTCAAGCATTTGCATATAACAAATGTTTACAAATTCTTTTAAAAAAAAAGCCAAGAAAATTATATGAAGAGACGATCGATTAAACATTGGACGACCCACAGTCATCATGACCGCTTTCACTTCATTTGCCCTCCTCGAACTTGGAGCCGGATACCAACGTGGAGAACATCCCCAAGTCAACCCAATCCAAGGAGATGAGTCTAGCTTTTGACAAACCGACGATGCCATACAAAATCCCAGACTAGAACCAATGTAAAATGGGAGGAGAGGCTGACGAAAAACTCCTCGAGTGACTTCATGGAGGTCACCCGCTCTTTCAAAAGACATTTTTCTTCCTCCAGAGCTAGAGGCCATTTTGACTGCCCAGGCTATCCACTTTAGCTTTCTCCAACATTTTCCATCTCCAAGAACTTCCGAGAAAGTTCATCACGAGCTTTTGGACTGCATGTGGGAGGCCTGCTATGCTACGGCGTGGAAGCGACTTAGGCTCCGTTTGGGGCAACTTGTGCGTTTCAGGATAAGCTGCTTATCCTGAAACGCGGCACGCGGGCCAGCCGCAGGGGTCGGCCCGCGGCCTGCGTTTAGTTTAAAAACCCAAACGCAGTTTCGGATAAGCTGACGAAAANCGTCAAAGTTCTGATAAAAGCGATACTCTCGGAGTACAAGCAACAACTCATATTACAGAGCATAGGTATGAAATATAGCCTGCTTAAAAAGAATATAAAGAATTGAATTTATGTAGGCTTCCTTAACCTAATAGTTGAGAGCTTGCTTGCATATAAAGCGTGATGTATGTTTGTGATTAATTTGCCCAAATATTTTCTTAAAAAAAATTTGTGATTGTGCAATACTTATAATAAATAAAAGGAAGACATACAACAAAAAGGTGTCGGCACATGTCTCGAGAAGATCCGACAGCTCAAAATAGGAGGATGATGAATGAGATCTCTTGATAAGGATCAATGGGACCCATAGAAACCAAAAAGAACTATGGGATGACTCAGCAAACCGATCAAGTCAAGACTTGAGCCATCCCAAAGCAAGGGCTCTCAAAACAAGTCTCTCCGGATGGAATTCGCCAAGCTAGAGCCAATCATTTCGGGACGCAATAGGAGAATCATATTAAGCCTAATCAACCGAGCCAAGTCGGTCGAACATATAGGAGAAAATAGAGAAATTTTAATTAATTGTGAAATACCAAAAATACCCTAGTAAAAGACCAACTTGGTAGGGGCAAAAAGTTATTTTCCAATGTACTGGTAAAACCACAAATAATAGGGAAGCATTTCTCAGGGCAGCTCCCTCTTCTCCCATTTTTACTATTCATAAGAACATTTCATGCTCCATAAAACAACCTCCCCCGAATTCACACTTTATTTCTTGGGTGATTCACAGACAATCTCAGATTTGACATTCTAAAAAAATATGTTGAGTGTGGATCTTGTCACAAACAAGAAGAAGATAACCCAAAGAGAAGAACCAAATGAGATAAACACAGATAATAAGGAGAACACGAGGGAATTCGTGACCTAATAAATTCAAAAGTTAAAAGATCAAATATTGGAGGCCATCCAAGCTGCGCTAACTCAAGAAAGAGATCAACATTCCCGGAATAAAAGGCCAGTGCCCAAAGACAGAAGAGTCCCCCCCAACCTTGGAGAGGGAAGATGACTCCTAAAATTGGGTTGGCAACGATCGATTGTTATCGGTTTGGGCATACTGAGCTATCCCATAAATCCGAGAATGCGTTCTCCCCGCAAATCTGTGAGGTCAAGCCCCAAAAGCGATTCAAGATCCCAACACTAGAGTCCTATAAGGGCAGACCGATTTGACCAACCGATCATGTAGTACTAGGGATCACCGACGTACTAAAATGTTGCCTCCTTTATACCACTTAACACGCTGAGAGAATTAACTCTTAGATGGTTTAACGAATTAGAGTAAAATTTAATCACATCATTCAATAATTTCAAGCAAATGTTTGTGGGCAAAAATGTCCATCGCCTAGAAGCCTCAAGGACAGAGCGAGGGTTGTGCTCATTCATCACCCACTTCCATAAGATGTTGGAAGAGCAGCACATGGAACCCGCAGTTGCCCATGCAGCTCTAGCTTAGGGTCTAAAGGAAAAAAGGAATAAAGGAAAGACACTTATGATACACATTTGGACTGTTGCGGCCAAAGATGTCAGCCAAGTTGCTGGAGCTGGCCAACGACCACATATCAGCCGAGGAATATAACTCCACCCCTGCCTCCTCCAAAACAGCATCCTCCACTCTTCACATGCAAAAAAGGACAGCAAGGCGAAGGGTGGAGGTTGAGACACAATCCACGACCTTCCGCCCGCCCTCATTTTGAAGACGCCCAATTGCCCCGAGCTCATAGAGTGATCGACAGAATGCACCACCAAGGGAATCAGAACTGATATTCTGACCAGCGTCCGACTCAGTATGTCATGCAATCGCAACCCAATCATGAAGGACGCAAACCAAATCTGTTGAAACTTTCAATGGTTGAGATGGTAGAAACCATACAAAATGACTACTCCAACAAAGCGCCTCCTATGAAAAACGAAGCTTACCTAAAAGATTCAACGAAATATTGTGCCTATCATCGTGTTCACAATCATGACACGGAGAACTGCCGACACTTCCAGAGCTTGATCGAGAAGTTAATCAACTCAGGGAAGTTGAAGGAATTTATGACACTCGGAGCAACGATCCAACAACAGTGGAAGGCTCTAGTTAAGGAAATAACAGACAAGTCGGTCAAAGTTCACAAAATTCATATTCTTAGCATAGTTCCTGTCATCTTTGGAGGAGTTGGGACACATCCCACTGAACTAGCCTAAAGTAGCTATAGTCAAGAGAGCTATGCACAGCCACCCTCAAATCAAAACAGCTTGCGTCCTCTTATAGCCTTCACCAATGAAGACATTCCCCCCTATAGATAATCCCTACAATAGCTTCACCAATTTGAACTCTGCTTGCCTGAAAGATAGATACCCACTACGGTGAATCGACGTGCTTGTAGAACCCAACTGTTGGATAAACTTCATTGACGCCTTCTCTTGATACCATCAGATAAAGATACTTCCGACCGACACTGAAAAAACAGCATTCATCACTAGAGAGGAGTGTATTGCTATGTTGTAATGCTCTTCGGGCTAAAAAATGTTGATATTACTTACCACCGCAAGATAGATGCAATTTCTCCTAAACAGAAAGGAAAAAATATTGAAATGCATGTGGTTATCTTAATAAAAAGTAAAACGCACGAACAACATATGAAAGATTTACAAGTGGCATTCAAACGTTAAGAAAATTTAATATGAAGCTCAATCCTCCCAAGTGCGTTACTTCAAAACATTAAGGTAAGCAAAGAATTTTGTTTGAGACAAATGTGGGAAGCATTCAAAATTTTAAAAGATTCTCTGGCATTGCCCCTACTCTTGCAAAGTCTAAAGCCGAACAAGAAGCATTCGATGTATTTGGGGGTTGGCGCAGAAGTTGTTAACTCGGGTTTAATTTGAGAGTAAAATAAGCAGTTCCTTGTACATTATGTTAGTCGGGTCCTCTAAAATGCAAAGCTCAGTTATCTAATAATGAAAAAGCTAACACGCTCTCTCATTATCTCCGCTCGCAGGCTCCGCTGCTCTAGGGCGTCATCGACAACCCACTCAAGCCAATCCTCATAAAACTAAAACATTCCAGGCGACTCCTGATATGGACGATAAAGCTCAACAAATTTGATCTGTCATATGTATCGAGAGCTGTCCTTAAAACTCAAGTTATAATTGATTTCCTGATAGATTTTTCCAAGACAAGCGAACCCGAAATTAACAAGCGGCAGCCAAGCCTAGATTCTTAACAATGATGGAGCATCCAATCACGCTAGGGCGGAACTCAACCTCGCCCTAACTAGTCCTACTGACGATCATTTCTATCGCTCAATATATGTGGAGTTCGAGGTTACCAATAATCGGGATAAATAAGATCTGATAGTCGAATTAAAATCTATCAATGTACTGGGCGCATGACACCTACTGGTGAGGTCCGACTCACAATTGGTGTAAATCAGGTGGAAGGGCACTTTGAGATCAGGGATGACATGATTTGGCGGTATCTCAACAAAGCTAAAGCAAAGATAAGAACATTCAAAGAGTTCATGATTAATCAAGCCCTTTTTAAAGACAATCAGGTCGTAGATTTCCTATCCAAGGGCATCCACTTGAGAGAAGGGATGCCCCATAGGCTCATCCGACTGACCATAAAGGAAGCTGAGGTGATAAAACTGGAGCTAAAGGACCAAAGAGCTGGATGGATTCATACATCCAATACCTTGAAACTGAGAAGGTCTTGGAGGAAATAACCGAACTGAAACATTTCGCGATTAAGGATACCAACATCTTACAATTAAAGGAAACATTTTTGAATGTCATACACCTCACTGTACTTAAGATGTATCAAAAAAGATGAGGCAGAAGAAGTCCTCCAGGAAGTACATTCAGTTGAGTGTGAACACCACTTCGGAGGAAAAAATTTAGCACATAGAGTACAAAAACAAGGATACTTTTGGCCGACACTGCAAGACGCCTAGAGATTACTGAGGTGTGAACAATGTCAAAAATATGCACTGCTACAACATCAGCTGACCAACTAAATTTTAACCTGTCATTCCACGGTCATTCGTCGTCCGAGTTTCCTTCAACTCCTTCGACCTTTTTCCTTAGCATGTTTAGGATGATTTTATTGGTTGCCTCGACAACCCATTAGTTTGAGGATGGTGTATGGACCCGAACTTTAAGTTAATCGTCTGGCTACGAACATCCCTCACCCCTTGATCGGCGAATTGTGTTTCATTATCTCTGACGATTACGAGTTGTAGCCCATATTGACAGATCAAATCTGTCCAAAAGAAACCCTGAACAATATTTGTGGTGATCAAGAAGTATCAAAAACTGTAGGCAAAGATAAACTTGCGTACTCATAAACCAAATCATTTCAGATAAAGTAGGGTCACTTGGGAGCACCAAAGAAATAGACAAGAAATCCCAATAAGTAGCCCGAGCAGCTCGTTCAGCAGGTGGGTCACATATCGCAACCAGTGGAGTAGCGACAACAGGGGTTGTGACAGGATCAGCTACCGACCCGACAGGCTAGGCATCTTTCGACGCAAGATCTATGAAAGAATTAAATGATCCTACCAGATCTGGTTGTGAGGACCTTTCCCTTCACAATGACAATCTTCATCCACTCTCCGAACAAAAGATCTCCCTTGCCAAAAATTCGAGCAGGTCAAGTCTTTGTCCTAGACATGACCCTGAGATATCTCGTACTTATCCATGCTCGGCAAAACATGCAAAGAGCTTGAGAAACGAGTGCGTCAGACGAAGACAGAAATGTTGTGCATATATGAAAAGCGCCTGTCACCCTATTTATAGAACCAGCGGAACCGAAACCAAGGAAGTCTAATCAGGGCTATTAATTAAAAATTAAATAATTTGTTTTCGTATTAAATTCTCTTATTTTTATTGCAATTGTATCTTCCAAGAAGAGAATCGAGAAACTAAAATATGTACATCAAAAAAATATCAACATATATCTCGAGAAGATCTGTTGGCTCATAAAAATAGGAGAATGGAAGAGAACCCCTGTGAAGGATCAACGGGACCCACAGAGAACCAACAATGATAGCAAAATGGCTCGACCGACCAAGACTAGAGCCTAAAAGGGATCTAAACACAAATATCTTCGAACTAAGTGCCCCGAGCTAGAGTCAATCATTTTAGGATGCTCTCGGTGAATCATATCAAGTCTATCCAGCCAAACCAAATCAACCGAGTCGAGTCGGTTGAACATATAGAAAAATAGAGAAAATACAATAAATTATGAAATACCAGAGCTACCCTACTAAAAGCCTAAGTAGGAGCAAAAATGTATTTTCCATTGTAGTGTTAAAACCACTATAAATAAGGGAAGCATTTCTCACGATAGCTTCTTCCTCCCATTTTTATTGTTCAACGGAAGATTTCTTACTCCATACTCTCTCTTTCTCTCTAGCTCTCCTTATTCACACTCTCATCTCTGGGTGTGATTCACGAACAATCTCTGATTCAACATATACATACCACTCAATTTCTATGTATTGACATATCTAAATCCTACACTTCAATTTTTACATAAATGTCACATTACCTATGTATGAAATGGTGTATTTCACTTTTTAAAAGTTAAAATGTTGATATTTTTTATAATAATATCTTTTTAATTAATAGAATTGAAGAAGATATTAAAAAAACTGCTTAGGACACCTGTTTTGCGGGTGTTGTTCGATTATTGCTACGACCAACCACGAAAAATTGACACTAGATTTATTTTCTCATCTCATTCGATCAGAAAGTACTAACCATAGGATAGAAAATGAGGAAAAGATGGTGCAAGAGGCAGAGAGCGAGCGAAGGAGGGAGATGAAAAGAAGAAGAGAGCAAAATTGAGATTTTGACGACATTACAACACATTTCATGCTCAAGAGAAGCTCAAGTGACACACATGCATAAGCTAATTAGCAAGAGTTAGTACAAAAACCTTCTTAGAGCAGCTCAAGGACATAGTGATTGTCCAAGGCGAGCACAAGCGAAGAAAGGGAGAGAAACCAAGTTATTCACTAACTAAATGGCAGAGAGGAAGGGGAGACCGAGAGATTTCAAACAATGTCTTTGAAGCGAAGCAAAATATTACAAATTAAAATTTTGTAAAATAAAATGATTGTTTTATGTTTTGGATGCTTTTAATTAAGAAATGAAAACTATTTAGATAGTTCTTCCTACGTCTAACCGTCTGTTCTTATCTTGATATTTCAAACTCTGGGGTCTGACTGTGACAAGAGTGGTATCAGAATCTAAGTATAGAGCTAGTAGAATGATGATCATTTTATAATAACCATTAAGAAAAATATTAATCATTATTATATTTATTAGCTTAATTATTTGGCTAATTAGTGTTGTTGTCATTAGTAGCCTTTATTTGCTTCCTTTTTCTCGTTTCCTTATTCACGGATTTCCTTGTTAGTCTATTTCAAAATTTATGCATTTCCTTTTATTTGAGACTTGTAATATGCATTTATACCATCTTCTCTATCAAAAAAATTACTCTGCTCTATTTTCAAACAAGACATGGTATCAAAGCAAGGATCTAACACTAGTTGTCGGCTCTTCAAGCCTGCCGGTTTCACCTCCACCACTTCTCCGTGAGATTCCTACCTTTCATGAGAAACCTTCTGCAGTGCATTTTTTCTCCAGCAGTCTTTATCCTGCATTCCTTTTTCTCCAGTGATTCTCATCAAGCTCGTGAGATCTCCAGCAATTCTGCTCCCGTGAACCTGTCCGTCGTGAATCCATCTCCCGTGAATATGTCTCCTAGCCAGCAAGCTACCTGTGTGAGTTAGATCCCGTGAGCCAATAAGCTTTCCCAGCTAGTCACCTAATGTAAATTTGTCTGCCTATGTTTCCCGTTTTCTTTTGTCTCCTGTGATTCTCCTGTCCAGTCTTCAGAAATTTTCTCTGTCTTGGCCACCCAACATCACATTTGGCTTAGTTTGAATTATGGTGAATTCCTCCACCACCAAGCCTTCCCCCGATGGTGTACTTGAGTCCATCGGAGGATCAACAAAGATCGCAACTCCTCTGCAATCCAAAGGACAGTAAAATCACATAAACTTCCTAGTCACCGCCCATAAATTGAATGGATCTAGTTTTTCCCATTAGTCCCAAGCCTTATCTTTGTTCGTCAAGGGATGCATGAAATTCAACTATCTCGCGGGAAAGATTTGTGAACCTCCAAAAAATGAATCAACATATGAAGCGTGGAAAGTGGAGAATTTCATGGTCATGTCGTGGCTAGTTAACTCCATGGAGACTGCGATTGGTTGTTCGTATATGTTTCTTTCTTCTGTCAGTGTCATATGGTTTGTGGTTCGAGACACCTACTCAGATGTTGGGAACTCCATCGAACTTTATAAGGTTTATAAAAAGATCTGTGATGCGAAATAGGGATCAAAGACAGTGACCCAACACTATAATGATTTAGTGGTCCTATAGATGGAATGTGATCTCTATTATGTCCATGTGAGAATCACCTACAAATCTTTCCCTTTTTCAGAAAATTGTAGAAAAAGATTGCATGTTCCAATTCTTGGGAGGCCTTAACAAAGACCTTGATGATGTCCGAGGTCGTATCCTTGGCCGAGATCCCCTTCCTTCTACTTGTGCTGCTTTCATAGAAATTCGATGAAAAGAGAGTCGAAGAATTGTCATGCTTGGCACTTCCACTTCAGTCAAATCATCTGCCTTAGCCACTAATAGTAAGCAAAACTCGTCAAACCCTCCTCGAGTCAATAAGTCCACATGTGATTACTAGCACAAATCCAACCATACAAGAGAAAGGTGTTGGAGACTTCATGTGAAACCGGCATACAAATCTTCATCCAAATCCTCCTCTGACAAGGGTCTCACTACAACATCTGAATCTACTACAACACAACCAACTCCTACTCGAAACACTCCACAATCACCCGAAACTCTTAAGAGTCGGATGGAGAATTAAGTTAAACTCCTGAGAACCAATCAGTTCAATTTCAGCTCATCCACCTCCCACGTCCATCGAGGTATCACTCTTACACCCACATCCCTTTCTAGTCAATGGATCATTGATACAAGTGTTACGGACCACATAACTGGATACTCTCAAGTTTTCTCAACATCTTATTTAAGCTCTAGGAAAAATATACTTAAATTTGTTGATAGATCTTGTAATCTATTGCTGATAAAGGATCAATTGTGTTAACCAGTCTCTCTGAAATCTGTTAAATATGTCTTTGTTGAAGTGTAACATGTTATCTGTTAGTAAGCTGACACATGACATGGATTACATTGCTAATTTTTGTCCTAATTTCTATTTCTTTCCGAATCTTCGTTCAGGAAGGATGATTGGATTCGCTAAAAGAATAGTTGAGCTACACTTCTTCCAATAGAAAGACACGGAGAAAGAGAACGCTTCTCCCAGTAATTGTAGTTTTTTTCAATTCACTGAATGTCTTATTATGTTGTTGTAATATCGTTTGGATAATCCCAATATTCAGTATTTAAAATAATTGTATCTGTCGATGCTTACTTATAATATTTTTTTTAGCTTCAAATGTGAGATTTGTCAATTAGTTAAATGTCGGCGATAAAAATGGGGCGTGGGGGTGGTGTGTTGTTGTTGCCCGTAAGAAACTGTCGGTCACCGTAATCAAAATCTCGTCGTCCGCTTCGGAAAGACGTTTTAATTTACATATAGATTTAAGTTTTAAAATCAAATCTGAAAATCAAACTAACCCCATATTTTTCATAGTTTAAATGAAAGAGCGTTTTACCTCAAACCCTGTATCTATCCTGATGGAGAAATACAAGACTTAAGGATGAGACTCGATTAAATAAACTAAAATATATATGACGTTTGTTTGGTCTGCGAAACCGTTTTATTTGCCGACAAATTCCCCTGTTTAATATGAAAAATTAAATAGGGTTTATTTTAAGCTGGGTTCGAAAAAGCTTCTTATAAGAGCAAGCCTCTATAGTTAATTACATCTTAAATGACCGAAATCACTTAAGAATACTCTCGATAAAAATCAGGAAAAATTATCTTCAAGGACTTCAAAAGGATAGGACTTTTCAACGAAATCGAACAAAGAGGTATGCAAAAGGGAATGGTTCAAACTTTGAACATTTATTACAGAATTCGAAGAAAGAACTAGGGGATGCCACAGATCCAGAGGAGATCCCCGGTGGCTTCCCAGTCTACCCTATGGTTTGGCTTCAGTTTCGAAGAAAAATATTCAAGTGTTTTATTCTGCAAATTTTATTTAATTAGGGCTTACATTCGTGTGAAACGATCACACAAATATCCTGGAAGATGTGAGGATTTAGGTCGTAACAAACGACAACCTCAGAATACTAAAATGAGTTAGGACTTAGATCGTACAACAGAACTATACAAAAGCCTAAAAAAAGGTTGAGGATTTATGTTGCGTTAGGCGAACAACCTCGAAATCCTATGGATTGTTGTTTTAATTTCTTAGAAAATGAATGATTTAGCTAGGGAAGACATGTTCTGCTGTTGAAGAAGGTCGTGCTGCCCACCGCGCTAGTTCCAAGCTCCTTGTCGTGACGAGTTCAAGTTTTTTAGGGTGTCCTATTATGATGTCAAATCAAACGACCTTTTAATAATAGTCTTCTAACATCATATATAAAAAGATGACATGCTTAAGGTTATATAATATAAAATGTGCAATACAGGACAAACAGTAGGATGCATGTAAAAAGGTAACAGGTAGAAACAGTAATAGTATAACATGATGTACGGTACAGTAGCAGGTAAAAACATGAATAGTATAACATGCGGTACAGAAAAAACAGTAGCAAGTATAAACATGAATAGTATAACATGTTGTACAGTACAGTAGCAGGTATAAACATGGAAATGAAGTGTTGTAAAATGTAAAGCAAACATGTACGCCAGTGAGATCTGCTGTTTCTTAAATATAGCAAGCTGAAATGCATCGCAAAAAGCAAAGTCTGGAAGAAACGTCATCCAAGAAATCCGAAAAAGAGCGTAACAACTCATGGTAGAAAACTCGAGAAAATCAATGAGAAAAGACTCAAGTAAAAATCCTCAAAAATCTTGTAGAAATCCTAAAAGGAAAAAAGCACGAGTGCCCTGTCCCAAAGCTTTGATAAAATAAAAAAAAATCGGGTAAGGGGGACCGCAAGCACTCATGTGGGGCTAGGCTCAGATATATATATATACTCGAGAGTCCACGAAGATTACTCGGTCACCCGAATGTATAGAACTCGCCACTCGTCTAGAAGTGTGTCTTGAACCTCACATAGATGCTTATTTCCGAGCCTAAACAAGTATTGTCAGGTAGACAATCAATTTTATAATGTATTTTAAAATTTATGTTTTTTTTACATGCACGTGAGTCTCAAAAAAAGAGATTATCAAATTTTATTTTATAGCGAAAAATATATTTTTATTTTTTTGAAATAAGTTTTAACAATTTTTATTGTTCACAAGTCGATTACGCTGTCAGGCGTGGGACTGTCAACCACCTGAAGAGGTTCGAGCCAACTCTCATTAGACTTATGTCGGTGAAGATACCGTTATCCTACTGTCCATCGAATACCTGGATCTTGATGTTATAGGGTAAGACATCTTTCTGCTCTATCTTCAGTGTGTCTTTATCATCACCACCCTACGCCCCAAAATAAACTACTTGCGACCTTGCTTGATGGTTTCACGTATAGCAAAATGTTATACGTTAACACTTATGTATCAGACATAAACATAAAAAATCGAACTAAGAAGCAAGGAAAAAAGGAACAAAAACGAGGTGAGAGAGATGAGGCACTGATCCACCTAAAACACTGAAAAGACGGAGGACGGATCAGCCCTCAAAACGCGTAACGAAAAGACCTGAAAAGGAAGACCCAAAAATCCTTGGATCCATCCGAAAGGGTATCATTTTCTCATGTTTTCATAAGTGGATCAACCCAAGTCATAATAACCTCCTAACGCTAGTATCCAAACCCCAAAGATATCTTTTATAAAATCAATTCGTCTCAGCCAAACATTCTCCCAAGATAAAATTCGAAAATCTCCCAAACTTCATAAATCGAGCAAAAGGAAAGTGACCCCGGGGAAACCACCACCAATATTTCCAAATCCATACAAAAATCAGGATCTTCCAATTTTCAAATTAATTAATATCCCCATATATCAAATAAGCATAAAATCTTCCCATATAACCAAATAAATGCTCACGACCGGCGTCAATACAAAGAGATGAACAACAGTTAAGGCTCTCGGCCAAGGCAACCCACAACATAAGGAGCTCATGACTGAGGCAACCAAAAGAGCCACCAATGGCTACTATGTTCCTTCGGCATACATAAGAGGATAAATAAGATGATTATAATTTTTTGGATGACAAACTTGATTCATCAATGACATTCGAGCAATTCAAGCCCAGCAAGAAGGAACAAATCACACCAAACAACCTCCAATAGGTCTCACGGGTAAGGACTACAAGAGGAGCAAATCTCAATGGTGAGCTCACGGGTAGGACCAAAGGGGAAGGTTGACTCAACCACATCACAAACCCACGACTAGGAACCAAGCAAACATCAAACTGCGGCCTTATAAACTTCCAAACCAATCCATCAAAACCAGATAACAGCTCTCAAAAAAGGACAACACAGTACGCCAAAACAGGCTCTTGGGTAGGACTGAGGAAAAACCAATTCAAGCTCCCAAGCTACTTCTCAGGCAGGAGTAGAACCAGACAGAAACCGAACCCCAAATAGGGGTTAAAGCGAATAAAATTGAACCCTCCCACAACTCTTGAGCAGGGGCAGAAACAAACACTGCAATAGGCTCTCGGACAGGAGTCAAGGCAAGCAAACTGAGCCCCCGAACAAAGCCAAAAGCAAACCCTTCAAAGCCCATACATGAAGCTTAAACAATTAGGACAATGTTTTAACCAAAACCAAAAATCAAGCCCCAACAAAACCAACATCCCATGTCCTTTCAAATTAAAAATCGAGCCCCAATAGAGGCTAGAAACCAAAATTTTATAAGCTACAAATGCAGTTTATGGCAATAAATCCAGACCCAGTCATCCTTGAGAAAACCGAAAACCAACATGGGCCAAAAAATCAAGCCGCAGCTAAGGCTCAAAATCAGGCCACAATAAAAGCTAGAAAAACACCTTCATGCCTTCAAAATATCAAAACATAGGGCTACCACATGCTTCAAATAAGAACAACTGTAGAACTTTTTCAAATCAATATAAACTTCTTCCTAGTATGCATTTCGAGTAAGGGAAAACCACAGGAAACCAAAACTGAGCCCCCAAACATACGTGAAAGGCCAAATAAACTCTTCAATATCTCATGCTGGGTAAGAATAGATGAAAAGCTTCATGATACATATCTCAACATGATTGCAAGAAGAGCTACCATTGTCTCAAAGCCACATTCTAATATTTATGATTTGCTTCCCATAGAAATATGCTACGACTAATAGAAACATGTCATAGCTTCACCACTTTAAGCAAGTAATCAAGTCTGACTCCTAGAACATACTCACATTTCCATTTCTAAATGCTTGGGTACCAAGTATTTCAATAAAATATGAGTGTAATGTCATGCAAGCATGCTATACCATCCACCTCACCAAGCTCAAAGGCTCGGCAGAGGGAAGACCGAAAAGAAGCAAGGCACAGGAGGGGGGAAGAAGGTACCTCTTTGAAGCAAAAAGAAAGTAACACAGAAACTTTAAAAGTACTCCACAACTTCACTTCCTCTCCCAACAGCAGGAGTAAACCAATTCAAGCACCAGAAGATCAAATAAGGGAGTGAGAAAGAAGAAATATCAGAGCTTTTTTTTCTTACAAAGATTTTCGGCCTCTTTAAAAGCTCCAAAACAAAGTTTCATATAAACCTGAGACAAGGAGAGCGAATGATTAGGGGATCGCATACGGATCTCAGAAAGATCGAGAGAGACAGAGGATATGATCCTCGCAGAGACTACGCTCTGCGGCAGGGAGGATCGAGAGCTGACGGGATAAGATACCCGCAGAGGATAGGATACGAGATGGGCGACTGCGAGAGGCGAACACGTGTGAGAGGCGAACGCGGGAATGAAATCTCCCAACGACACGAAGGAGCGGGTCAGGCAATCGAACGAGCCACGCTACGGCAGAAGGTAGGCCCACGGATGCGAAAAAATGAGACGGGGAGGGAGAAAGATTTAGGTTAGGTTAGGGATTTTAACAGGAGTTATTAGTTATAATAACAATAATAATAAATATTATTTATTATAATTAACATTTAAATATGTATTTTTTCCCAAGACGCGCCATCGCAATGAGACGAATGTTCCTCTTAGGCAAAATTGATGTTCTGGACGCATCGACGCAGTCCGTTTCGTCATCCGGAGTCATCCGGGCAACCTCGTCGTCGATCGGGTTAAAAATGCGTTGCGGTCCGAATCGTATGAAAATTTCGGCTTGAATTCGATTAAACAGGAAGACGAAGAGCGCAACGGCGCCAAATCAACGAGTAGAGTCAATCCTAAGGTCGGCAGTCCTATAGGAATGCTCCCTGAGTTCCTTCGGAGTAGGCTTACCTGCTAAGCAATAGCGATCAAGACTGCTACATGGAACGTCAAGTCGAGCGAAGAAAAATTCAGAATTGCTAACGGGGAGGGCTCCTTCACTAGTTGTTTAGGAGTAGTCGACAGAAAGGTCCTACATCTAGATCCTAGGCTACTAATGAGGGGAGAACTACACTCGACCGAAAGCGAGGTCAACACTAAACATCATCTTGTTTCGTATGAATCTCATCCTTACACACCACTTTTTTGGCTTATTCATAGTTACATGTGGGGACCCTCTCACACTCCCAACTACACTAATAAACAGTGGTTTCTTATCTTAACTGATGACTATACTCGAATGACAGGGGTTTGTGTCTTAAAAGATAAATCTGAAATTGTTGTCACCTTAAAAAACTTTCACTCTATTTTAACTTAATTCAAAACTTCAATTCAAATTCTTCGAACTGACAATAGCAGTAAATTCTTCAATTCTATTTTAGTCGAGTTCTTGATAAGTAAATACATCATCCATCATAACTCTATGTACGGACACACCTCCATAAAATGTAGTCGAGACAAAAAATTAACCTATTCTCGAAGTAGTTCGCTCCATTATGTTTCGATCTAAAGTCCCGAAAAAGTTTTGGAATGATGTCATGCTTGTTGTCGCCTATCTCATCAATAGAATTCCCACAATAATTCATAACTTTAGAACTCCACTAGCCATCATGATGACATATTTTCCTACCAATCGATTATTCACCACACTTGAACCTAAGATTTTTGGTTGCACAACATTTATTCGGAACACTGCTCCTAATAGCAGTAAGCTTGATTCCAAGTCTATAAAATGTGTCTTCCTTAAATATTCTGCCACTCAAAAAAGTTATCGGTGTCTTGATCATGCCACAAATAAACTCTATGTAAGTACTGATCTCTCCTTTGAAAATGTTTCCTACTTTCCTAACATGGCCTCAAGTGAGGAAGAGCATGATTTCTTAAGCGTTATTCCTTATTTGACCCTTAGGGATATTTCTCCAACAACTATATCCAAGAAGCCTGCATTCCCTCTGGATCCACCACTGACCAAACAACTAGAACCTCCACTTATCTCTGTGTCTACACTCAGCGCACTTATATTCCCACTTTGGAGCCTACTACTCTTTTACATGATTTGAAAACTACTCTGAGTGACATCCCAGAATTGACACCACTCCAAATGAGGTGAGTTTTCTTGTAGAGGCATGTACTGAGGCAAGCTCTCTTTATTCCATTGAAAAATATATCTCTTTCCATAGTATATCGCCGACCTATAAGGCTTTGTCGTTGCCTTAATTGATCATCACATTCCAACTACTATTGAAGCAGCATTAGCTGACCCTTCCTGAAAAACTACAGTAATGGAAGAAATGAATGCCCTTCAGCGGAATCATATATGGGATGTTGTGGAACTTCCTCCATGTAAGAAAGCAGTAGGGAGTCGCTGGATTTTTAGCACCAAATTTAACTCCAATATAATGTTTGAGCGCAACAAGGCACGGTTAGTCGCCAAATGTTACTAACAAACATACAGAGTTCATTACAATGAGACATTTGCTTCAATTGTTAAATTAAACACCAATTGGGTCTTACTTTCCCTTGCTATAAATCTGAACTGGCCCCTGCTACAACTAAATGTCAAAAATACTTTCCTATATGGGGATGTTATAGAGGTGTACATGCATGTGCCTCCCAACAAGCTGACTCTATTGTTCCTCAAGGACAAGTGTGCTGCGGAAGTCCCTCTACGGATTGAAGAAATCCCCAAGGGCTTGGTTCGACAAGTTCATAAAGGTTGTAATAGGTCATGATTTTTTTCAGCCCCAAACAGATCTACTTCTTCTTTCAACATTCGTCTAATAGCAAAATTGATATCCTCATCATCTATTTCAATGATATTGTGCTCACAGGTGATGATCTACCAACAATAAAATTTTTTAAAGGTATTTTGGCTACTTTATTTGAAATGAAAGACTTGGTTTCACTTCAATATTTCCTAGGCATGGATGTTGCCCAATCAACTCGAGGCATTTGCTTATCTCAACACAAATATGTACTTGGTCAATTAACAAAAAATAACCATCTCGTTTGCAAACCAGTGGCGGTCCCAATGAATTCCAATGAGAAATTAGCTGATATTTCCAATGCAGTTCCGGTGAACAAGACACACTACCAAAGCTTCTGGGGAAACTCATTTACCTCGCCCATAATGGCCCAACATTTATCATGTTATCAGTATTGTGAGTCAATTCATACATTATCCTTATGAGCATCATTTCCAAATTGTCCATAGGATCCTTCACTACAAGCCACACTGGGATCAGGTTTGTCTTTATCGAGTCACATTTCTCATTCTATTGTTGTTTATACAAATGTGTATTGGGTCGGGTATGTCAATGATCAACAATCCACCTTAGGATATGCTCATTCATGTGAGGAAATCTTATCACGTGAAAAAGTAAAAAATAGTCGATTGTGGCCCTGTTGACCTCATTTTTGTAAGGTCTTTTCTTCTCCTCCTTAGAGCCTAGATTCTAGCTCTAGAATTCCTATGGATACATCTTAGAAAACTAGAATTGAGACTCACCATTCTAGAAATTCTAGCCAATTCCTATTTTCCTTTGATGTCTAGCATCTTTGGCACAAGATCATCGTCTTATGAACGAGCGGTTATGGGCTATTTTGCAAAGATTCAAGGAAAATGTTCCAAATAGGACTTCAAGCCTTAGTAAAACATCGTCACGACCTTTTTTTCGTCACATACACACATCAAATACACAAAATTCACGAAATTGCGTGAAGTCGGACTTCAATTAAGCCCAAAGGACAGGTGAAAATGCGAACTTCTCCGGATGACCTCCGACGACAAATTGGACTGCGTCAATGCGTCCGGGATACCAATTTTGGTAGGAAAGGACACCCATATTGCCATATTTTCGACACGAGAAAATTTGCACGCAAATCGATGAATTCGTCAAAACGACTTCCGACTGCAAAACGAACCTCACCAACGCGTCCGGAACATCAAAATTACATAAGAATGACATCAATTTTGTTATGTTTCGATGCATGGGTGAAACACAAATTAAAATTTTATTTTATTATTTTTTTTAAATCTTAAATATTTACTTTTATATAACTATTCTTAAATTATACTCACATTTAACCTAAACCAGAAATTTTGNCTTGTTGAAATATCTGTTGGAGGGTGTTTTAAATGTTAGAAATCATGTTTTTGGGGCCTTTATCTTGCACTCCTTTGCTGCCCCTTGTTGAAATACATGCTGGAGGGTGTTTTAAATGTTGGAAATTACATTTTGGGGTCTTTATCTTGCACTCCTTTGTGGCCCCTAGTTGAAATACATGCTGGAGGGTGTTTTAAATGCTAGAAATTATGTTTTTTGGGGCATTTATCCTGCATTCCTTTGCTGCCCCTTGTTGAAATACATGCTGGAGGGTGTTTTAAATGTTGGAAATTATGTTTTTGAGGCCTTTATCTTGGACTTCTTGCTGTCCATTATTGAAATACATGCTGGAGAATCATATTAAATGTTGGAAATTACATTTTGGGGCTTTTATCTACTTCCCTTGATGTCCCTTATTGAAATACATGTTGGTAAGTTGTTTTAAATGTTGAAAATTACATTTTTGAGGCTTACTTTTTTTTGCTTCTCTTGCCGCCTCTTGTTGAAGTGTATGCTAGATTTTGAGTCTTGGTTTTGGGAGATGCCTTAGTCATGATCTTCCTATTCATTTAGCTGGATTTGAGTCTTGGTTTTGGAATGTTGCCTTCCTCGCGAGCTTTTTGATTAAAATTAAAATTGAAGGGCTTTGATGATGGTGTTTTTTTTTATTTTTTTTTCTTTTTTATTTTTTTTTTTTTAGAGGTATAGAAAGATGCTCCCTATGAATTGTTATCCTATATTTTATAAAATGAAGAAGGCTTTTGAAGTTTCATTTTGGGTTTGATATAAATTGAAATCATGTTGGGTTTGGAAATCCATAAAA
>JXCR01147790.1:341979-360814 GCA_002079205.1 Phalaenopsis hybrid cultivar
CGCTACTTGGAAAGGATATCCTTCTCGGGATTGATCCGATCATTTTTCTTTTTAACGAATTTAAATGTTTTAGACCGAAACATTTGCGAGTTTTATTGATTTAATTTGGTTTTAAAAAATGAATCGGTCTCATTTTCGTTTGTTTTATTTTTATTTTTTTTTTAACGGTCAAGTTAAAAATGAGAATTTCCGATTTAATTTAATTCAGAAATGATTTCTTATAATCTCAAGGGAAATAGGGGAAAAAGAGAGGATGAGAGAAAATTGAAATTTAAATTTGAATTTTTGGGATGATACAATCTAAAGAGGAGGTAGGATAGCGTAATCCACCATTTATTTTACACAAGGAAAAAATAAATTGCAAATTGGAAGATTAGTTGGAATCGGAAGAAATGAGAACTTAGATGATGATTGAGAGATTAATAGACTTACACTTAGATCCCTTAAGCTTTGAATCAATTTAAATCCAATTCCTTTAACTAGGATTGAAGCACAACTCACAACTCCTTTGCCAGAATTATGAGTTGACCCCTGGGTTATAAGATCCTGATAGCGAGCTAAGCTGGATCTATAGATATTTGAGGGTTAGTGGAAAGACACTTAATTGAGATTAGACACCTTAGGACACTTCAAGTTTAATCTAAAGCGCAGGCATCCTAGATTTCAGAAGCACAACTTTGAGAGATAGTTTCTCATCCTAATTTTCAAATGACCCTAAGAAGTCTAAACATCTAACCTCAGATTAGAAGATAGGTGGGACGCTAGGCACGAGGTTGCACTAGATTGTGACTCATGACTGATTTAATTAAATTAAATAATGAAATTCTTACCTTAACTTGACCAAAACTGAAACCCAATGCTCCGGGATTTGAGTTTGTCCTACATTCAAATCCTCCTGGCAATTAGGGACATTCCAAAATCACATATAAATTTCCTATTCTTGGTTCTTTATATGTGGTATGATATTTCATTTTATTTGTTTATTTTTTCCCTGTGATTTACCTGTTTTTATTAAGTCTTTTTCAGGTCTTACTTCCCTCTTTACACAGCACATAATAACTAAATTTAAAGGAGCAATGAACTTCTCAGGTGTACAAGTTTAATTTACGTTACAGCATTTTATTTTAAAAGCATGTTACACTTGTCCTGTTTCTACCTGCTACTGTCTTTCATGTATAGCCTGTTATACTGCTTCCCTAGCGTGTTATGTTCTTTTTAAGCATGTTATGTTGTCTTTTCTCTTTACTATATAGTGCACTTTTACTTTTTTTTCACACTGCATGCTTAGTTACTTTGATACACTATGCCTTAGTTTAGGATAACCTAGTAGTTAGGAGCATGTTCAAAACTAAAACTAAACCAAGAGGTGCTACTACGAGAGGCTCGGAGCAAACATCGTGGGCAGCGCGGCAAAGGATAGCTTCAAGATGAATCTGCAGCAGCAAAACATTTTCACAACTCTATACACTTTCTTTAGTTTAAATAACAACCTCTGGGATCATTTCTTTAGGCTTTTTGCACAACTCAGTTGTATAATTATAAGTCCTAACTTTTTAGGATTCCGAGGTTACCATACGGTACGGTGTAAATCATCCTGTCCTTTAGGCTATTTGCATAATCTGACATTGTGCAAATATAAGTCCTAAATCTTAAATAATTTGCAGGATTGAAATATCAAATAAACATCAACATAAATCCGAACAATAGGATAGTTGGGATATCTCTGGGGTTTCTCCTGGATCTGTAATGTCCCCTACTTTTCTTTCATTCGGATTCCTTGAATAATTGTTCGTATTTTGAGTCATTCCCATTTGATTTTTCCATGTCCAATCGTGAAAACCTAAGCTTTGAAATCTTGAAAACANATTCCCGCGAGCTTGGAGCGATCGGCCGCAGTCGAGCCCGAGCATCTTCCTCGCCTCTTCACACGCGACATTCCGCCGCTGGTTGCGCACGCGGCTCGTCTCCTCGAGTTCTCCTCGACTGAATGTTCCCCCAATCGCGATGTTCCACCTGACCGACCCTTTCTCTGCCCCAAGTCGCATTTCTTCTTGCTTTAAATTTTTCTCCTCCTCTCCCCTCACACGATTTGCTGGCTAGGGTGGCTGGTAGGTGGCTTCTCCTTCCTTTTTTCTTTGATTTAAAACAGCACTTTGGGAGGCTTTGTGTGTGCTGGCCTAAATTCTAAAAGTGGGGAAGTGCTGTCAAAATCTCCTCTAACTTCATTCTCACTTGTTCTCTGTGGCTTAGGGATTGTTAAATTTTTTTTTGAGAAAAAGGGAGAGACTATGTTGTTACTGTGAGAGGCTTTTAGGGAAGAAAACTCTGCTGAAATCTTCTCTAAATTTGATTCTCTTGTGCTTGGAGCTGAGGAAGTGTGGGTGGTTGTTTACGTGAGGCTTTTAAGAAGGATTTTTGTGGGAGTATTTTTCTTGAACCTGTTTTACAGTGCTTTGCTTTAAATCTGCTGAAGTGAGGTATTTTTCTCCCCTCTTTTATTCTTGCAATATTTCGGATGNAAACCTAAGCTTTGAAATCTTGAAAACAAAACCACCTGATCTTAATCGAGAGTTTTCTTAAGTGATTTCGATCATTTAAGATATAATTAACTATAGGGGTTTGCCTCTATAGGGAACCAGGAACCCATATAAAATAAACCCTATCTAATTTTTTTTATGTTAGATAGGGGAACTTGTTGGCCTTTTTATAAAAATATTTCGCAGATCAAATTGATGTCACAAATTGTTTAGTCTAGATGATTGAATCCCTATTATAAGTGATATATTTATTCTTCAGGATAAATGTATTGCTTGTAGTATTGTATTAAATCATCTAAACTATTTAAAATGTGAGACTCATTTGGTCTCACTTATTTTAAAAATTAAAATGTTACTTCTTTCAAAAGGTTATATTTATATTTAAATTATTTTCAAAAGCACAAAATCATCACTTTTTCAGACCACGAAAGTTGGAAAATAAAACGGCCGACAGGCCCGAAGTAGTGTTGAAGCCGAGTTTCGCTCCATGCCCCTAGGCATCTGTGAAACTCTTTAGTTATGCATCTTACTCTGTGAATTACATATGTTTGTCTCTGCTCCTCTTCCGTTGTTCTGTGATAATAAAGCTCTCATTTGTATTATTGCCCACAATCCGGTCCACCATGATTGGACCAAGCATGTGTGAATTGACAGGCACTTCATTAAGGAGAAGCTTGATTCAGAGGAAGTTTATTTTCTATTTGTCCCAACTAATAGACAATTAGTAGTAGATATTCTTATCAAGAATCTTTCTCAGCATTGTTTGACAACTTCAAATCCAAGTTGAACATGAAGGGGGCATCTATGCTTCAACTTGAGAGGGAGTATTAAATTTATTAGCCTAGTTATTAGGCTAATTACTTTTGTTGCCATTATTAGCTTTTATTAGTGTCTTTTTTTCCCGTTTGCTCATTCATGTATTTCATTGTTAGTCTATTTATGAAATTTATGCATTTCTTTTTAATTGTGACTTGTAATATGTATTTATATCATCCTTTCTATTAAAAAATTACCCTGTATTCTCCAAGATGACAATTGTTATTAAGAAAGTTAAATAATAATTAAAATATTCATTGTAATAATTGCAAAATTTTCGTATCTAAAGACAATAAAAAAAATCAGGAAGATATAGATTAAAGCAATACAGAGGCTAGAATAGTTGTAGAGCAGAATAGTGATCACCATCCAGCGGTACAAGTGTCCTAACAGACACATTTACTCAGACGATACCTGCAGTAACACGACTAATTCACGATTCTCAAACCTAGGCCAATGATAATGAGACAACACCAATAAATAAGTACAGAAGGTGTTTCAAGATATAAAACCGCCCCCACTTCCTAAGAGCTTAGGGTTAGTGGTGGTGAGAACTGTTATTGAGAATAGAAAAGGAAATTGAAAGCATGTCCTATCTATAGAAGAGGAGAGTCACATGGGCCACATTTGCTTTTGAGGGAGAAGCATAGAAGCACTGGCAAGGACAATTGTCGGAAAGGTTTGGAGGACGACCTAACAGCCTGACTTAGTGGAAGGATTTTGAGAAATTGTGATTAATTTGTTCCTATTTCAACAGGGAGACCAATGCATGGGTGACCTCTTTAACAAGAGCAGGAGGGCCGGCGGAGCCTGAGAACTAGCTATTGAGAATAGAAAAAGTCATTGAAAGCATGTCCTAACCATAAGAGAGGAGACTTACATTGGTCACATTGCTTTTGAGAGAGAAGGAGAGATGTGGTGGCAGGAATAGCTGCAAGAAAGGTTAGAAGGACGACCCAATAGCCTGATTTAGTGGAAGGGTTCTTGATAGCCTTTCATGATTAGTTTGTTCATCTTTAATTTAAGAGGTAGATGCATGACAATTTCATTAGGCCGGTGCAGGGTGATCGCTCTATCAGGCAATGCGAGGCTAATTTTAACTATTTACAATCTTTTACAAAAATATTATTAAAATAAGAATTATTGCAATTTAAAGATCTTCTACTTATTGTGTAGTTTAACACACACCTTCAACTACTAATAATTTTTCGAAAAAATCTAGTCAAAAGTCGATGGAACATAGATAATATAAAATAAGCAGATGACTCAGGAAGATAGATAGAATAATTTTGTTTTTATTTTTTTTTTTCAGTTGTAAGAATTTAAATATAACAAATTGTAATAAACTAAAGTTTTGTAAAATAGATTGACTCATATTTTGGATGATTTTATTTAAGAAATGAAACTATTTAGATAGTTTTCGTGCGCGTCTGAAAGTCCATTCCCGCATTGTCATTCCAAACTCTCGGGTCGGGTCGTGAATTTTTTATGTGATATGAAAGATTTGGGTGGTACAAATATAAAAAGGTAAATTTTAGGCATTAGATACATAAATACATAGGAATTGGGTGGTATTTATGGAAATGCACCCAATTAGAAAAATGAGTTGCACTCATCTCAAAGTAAATTTATTGGCCTTAACATTATCTTGATTAAATTTTGGTCAGTATATCTGCTCCCAAAAATTTTCCATTCATAGATAACATTCCAAACAATCGTAAAACTATAGTATTGTTCATTCAAGTTATAAATAGGAAATGCTTCATAGAATTGAAAATAAAAAATTTCTTTTCACCTGCACGCTCAAATGTCTTTCGACTTGGCATGTAGGTAGGATCCATTCCCCAATTTCTCTGGAATCGACTTATCTGAGAAAGCGAAAAAAATAATTAAAAAAAACCAAGAAATGTAGACAAGAGCACATACTTAAGTAAATGATACAACTTTGAACGCTAGAGTAACAGACAAGCAAGCTCAAACTTTATAAAAACTTCCAAGGTATTCACCATCTGAAGATCTGATTAGGAGAGTAGATATTTTAAATTCGACTTATGTTAAGAAAGGCAGAGGAAAACCTAGAAAGACTTGGGCATACTATATAAAAAATGATCTTAATTTATTAGAATTAATTGAAAATATGACACGCAATAGGATGCAATGGAGAAAAAGGATTCATGTAGGAAACCCCACTTAGTGGGAAAAAGGTTTGTTGTATTTGTTGTTGCTTTAGTTGTTGTTCCAAGATATTAACCAGCTAAATTATATTAATGATATAAAATAGAATAGCATGGAACAACATGGGAATAAGTAAATCATTTTTTAGGGAAATAAGTTTCGAGGTTGCAGGACCACAGAGAAAGTTCCAAGTTACCTCTTCTTGCATATTTTCAAGGCTATCCCAGTAACCTTTTGGTTTTCTATGTTTGTAAGCAAGTGAAAGGTTCACCAAACTAGCAACCTTCCTAAATCCACCCAATCGAGTGATTGCTTTCTCGATATCCACTCTTCCGTGCAAGCGCAGTTGTTTTCTCATTGGCATGAAACCTTCTTGACCATGTTCTGATACAAATCTAGCAATCTCAGTTTTGAGGATGTCTAAATCCTTTTGCAAGCCTGGAACTCTAGGCCTGTACTTCAATGTATTAGAGCTCATGCTAGAAATATTCTCTTTTAGAATATCTTCAGTCATATGCACATCATCCTCAGCTGGGGCCATTGCCTTAGTTGGAGGATCACTCATAGCATTTACTCTATTTTCAACAAAATCACGTATAGCACATAAGTTTGATGGAAGATCTTTATATACTACCTGAAATTAACAACAAAAACACTGGCGATTTGTAAGAATGTCAAATAAGATAAGCAGAATCTGGTCTTCATTTCTATAAACACTTCTTGAAATAGAGTAAAGAAAATTATTAAAAAATGGTATGGTTCTTAATAATCAGTGTGGTTTGGTAATAACGATATAGCTAGATCAGTATCAAACATGCACATTTTGTATAAGAAAAATATATGACTACAGTTTCTAAAAAAATTCCTAAAGATTGTAACAGATTACTGAAATCTTCATTAAAAGCTCCTAAACTACTTTAAATTTATCAAGCGTTTCTTCGTTTTTTTTTTCTCTGCATTTTGTTTCTTCGTTTTTTTTTTCTCTGCATTTTTTTTCCCTGCTTCTAAGATAAAGCTACTCCCGCCAAGGACTTATTTTCATTCATAATGAAGACACTCTTCCAACTCACATAACACTCCAAATAGGAGAACTTAAAAGCGAACTTATATCAAGGAAAAAAATGACTAGATAAGAGCTTGGCTGATGTCAACTGCAGGCAATATCTGAAAAAGGTTTGCAGTTTTTTGGACTATTATCACTATAAATCAGACAATAAGAATACAGAATGAATTGTGAAATCCTTTAAATAGAATGAAGCTCAACTCTCAAATAACGAGGCGTCTTTCAATGTAATGGTTAGACTTTATCTACTCTAAAAAATTAAGCTTACGGGAGCACTCTTAGAATGGGAAACCTAAGAAGTCACCAATGGGACAATATCACGAAACTGTTTGACCAAAGAGGACAATATCTAAATGGATAAGAATTCGGGATGCTACATGAAATAACATCTAAAAAAGTATTTTATAACAAATAGTACCGGACAAGTTAAGATTCAAACACTAGGAGCTGCTGATAGAACAGCCTTAAATCTACTTGAGAAAGTAATTAGTAAGTTATATAAAGGAGGCAAAGCAACCAATCTCCAAGTCACGTTGCTTTCTACAAATGGATGAGAGTAGTAGTTGTACAATTATTAATTATCTCAAAAACAATAAATCTTGGAAGTGTAATAGCATAGTTGAACGTGAAGGACCAAGAGGATTTGCAAATTATTTCACCCAAAATAATGACCATCAATGCAGGACAATATCCGTTCAATAGTTTTATAAGCAAAAATAGACTTTATATAAATTCTAAAATGCAACAGCTATTAGCAGCTGAAACTCTTTGATGCAGTGGTAAAACAAAATAGACCTAAAAAAGATATAAGTAGAATCATTCTTAAAAAAATAACGATCATGTAATATAAACAAAGCTCAATTGCATTGGCTGACACAGAAAAGGTAGTTTTTCTTGGTTATTTTTCTAATTTACAGTTCCCTGAAAGGGTCATTACTTTACAACTTGAGGCCTCAACAACCTAGTCAGAGATCACCATTAAGACAGCTAACCTCGCTTTCCAAATCTTTCATCTTTTCCCCTTACACCCGGCTGAAAGATCTTATATATTGATAGCAGCAAGAAAATGCTGCTCAAAAGGTTGGAAGACGGTTTCTTGGGCTTGTTCCAAGTTATGAATATGGCTGTATTTCGTTTTTGCATTTTCATGAACTCAATGTTACCTTTCTGCATTATTACCATAGACAAATAGTTTATTAAGTGAACTTTTCCTTCTATTCTCTAAGATAAAACATTCATTGAGACAACATTCAATTTTAATATAGGACCAAAAAATGGGGAGAACAACAACAATACCTCTTCCACAATGGCCTCTGGCAAGAAATTATCATTGCACATTTTTGACTCTACGCTGTACTTGAGCAAAGTGTGCTGGTCCCCCAGCTGTTCCAATTGCCATTTTCCTTGGAATGAAGCAAAATCTCCTTCAACTTGCTCAAAACAGATCTCCTCCTCGTGCTTTTCCTGCAAGTCCAGAACAACACGTGCATGGAGAACCATATAGAGGAGGCCTTTGCAACCTTCCTGGAAAGGAACACAAGCAAAATTAATTCGCCCGTTAAAGCACTTGCAATAAGACTGGGAAGGGAAAAAAAGGAGACTGTTTTGAGAAGAACCTAACAAACAAGAAAAGCTAAAATTCTAATTTTAATGCTCCATAGTTATTTTTCAGAGAAAAAAAAAGCAATTTCTTACATAATATTCAAATATTGCCTATTTACAAAACACTCGGCTACCTTCATTTATAATAAAACCACTCAAAACATGAAAACTACAATAAAACTCCAAAACATTTTTGCGTTCTTTAAATTCTCAAAAGTTAGGTCAGGGAAAGCAAAAATAAATCGATATGATAATTCATTTTAAAAACTTACGAGTTAGTTTTGTAAATAAGAACAATTTCAATGGTATATGCATAGATTATCAAAAAAGAAAATAGGGCATCATGATGCAACTAGAATGATGAAACTTATACAAATCACACAAGGAAATCAGGATTCTAAACAAAGATCATTAGAAATGCAAAAGCTTGTTTTAGATGCAGATCAATGATACAAAAATAAAAACGCGAAAACTAATGCAATGATCAAATAATCATGAAAAAATTAATGAAAATTTTGAAAAATTTGAACCACCCTAATTTAACGGGTAATTGCAATATATTCAGCACAAGTAGACTTTAGATCTAATACATTTGAATAGAATCAGAAACACTAGTAAATCAATAATAGAAGGCATCGGAGGATAAGATACATCCAAAAGGGACATTAGGGTATGTTTGGGACAGCTTTCGGTTTGCTTTGCTTTTCAGACCATCACCGCATTTCTATTTTGAAAATTGTTTTCTTGCTGCTTTTCAAAATTTATATGTTAAAAAATTATTTTTCTTTTCAACATAAGACTTTAAAGTATCGTGGCTGCCAGATAACTACGGTCTGATTTTTTTAAAATAGAATAAATTTATAATAACCACCATAACTTTTTGGAAAACAGTTTCTTCTGCAGCAGCTTCACAACTGCTTTCTCCAAACAACAGCAGCTGCCCCCAAATATATCCTTTGAGATATTAAATTTTTTAGACAAATCATAGAAAATGATGCAAGAATCAAAGTAAAAAAATTGTATGTAGTTCACCTAACTATTTTAATATGTCCATACCTAATCATCCACATGCTTAGGATTCTACCGATCCAAACACTCTTTCACCCTCAAATTGATAGATAAACAATTATATCACTTTTTTGCTTCATAGTTAAATGGTACAGTCATCTTGATAATAAACAAGGGCAACCCTCTAAGCCTCCTTCGAAATACTAAAACAAAAGAGAGAGAAACTTAGATTAAAAAAAAATCTCACAAAACACTCACTAGGACATTTTGTATGAAGTAGGACAGTGAAGCAAGTTTTTTACCTTTGAATTTGGAAGACAAGCTTTCGAATTGGTTTAAGGAAAACTAATAAGAATGAAAAAAATTCTTGTAGTCTACTCTTTAGGTTTAAAATCATGAGATATATATGTATATGTTGAAATTCAGCGATATAATTTTATTGATATCAAAAAAGGTATAAATACAAGATACAAGAGTTATAAAATAGAAAACACATAAACTAAGAAATATCCAGAAAGTAAAAGAAAAATGTTTTAATAATTCTAATACTCCCCCTCAAGTTAAAGCATAGATGTCAATCATGTTCAACTTGGATATGAAGCCGTCAAACAATGGCCGAAAAAGATTATTTGTTAGAATATTTGTTATTTGACCACTGGATAAGACAAATAGAACACAAATCTCCTCAGAATTGAGCTTCTCGTTGTTGAAGTGACAATCAATCTCTACATGCTTCGTACGATCAAGTTGGACCGAATTATGAGCAATGTTAATGATGGTTTTATTATCAAAGAACAATTGTAGAGGAACAAAGACCATCATACGTAACTCGCGAAGCATGATGCACAACCAGAGGACTTCATATATTCCCAAGAACATAAAACTAAACTCGGTTTCAGCACTGCTACAGGCAACCACCGACTCTTTTTTGCTTCTCCAAGTAACAGTTTCCCACACGAGGGAGCAATAACCCGAGATAGATGGTCGAGCATGGACAGACCCAGCCCAATCATTGTCTGTATAAACAGCAATAAAGCGAGAAGTGTGGAGAAAGAACAACAAACCTGAGCTCGGTTTGTCTTTTAAGTAGTGGAGGATACAGTTGACAGCAGTGAGATGGTGCTCATAGGGGTCCTGCATGAACCGACTCACAATACCAACAACAAGACAAATGTTGGGGTGCAAAGGGGCAAGATAAATGAGTTTACCAAAAGGAAGTTGTAGTGTGTCTTGTTCACTGGAACGACATTAGAAACATCTGTCAATTTCTCAATGGGATTCACCGGGGACAGCAACTAGTTTGCAAAGAAGAAGGTTGGTCTAGGTTAATGGGTCCATCACATATTTGCACTCGGAAAGAAAAATGCTCCGAGAGGAATATCGGAGAAACCCCAAATCCTTCATTTCAAAAGATGCAGCGACGATGCCTTTAAGAGACTCCAAGGCCGGTAGATCATTGCCTGTGAGCACAATATCATCGACATAGATGATATGGATGAAAATATGGTCGTTGGAGGAATGCCTAAGGAGAAAAGTACAATCAGATTGGAGTCTGAGAGAACTCATGGCTCACTACCACCTACGTGAATTTGTCGAACCAGGCTAGAGAGTATTGCTTTAGTCTATAGAGGGACTTTCGCAGTTGACGCACTTGTCCATGAGAAGAAGTAAAGTCGAAGCCCAGAGAGAGACATATACACCTCTTCTGTGAGATTGCCGATAAGAAAAGCACTATTGGCATCTAATTGATGTAAGGCTCAATCCAGATTCACGGTAAGGAATTACAGACCTTGAATGGTGTTCAGTTTAGCAACTGAAGCAAACATTTCCTCATAATCAACTTCATAAGTTCGTGAGTAACCCTAGGAGACCAACTGCGCTTTGTTGCATTCAAAGGATCCATCAAAGTTAAATTTAATGTTGAAAATCCACTAGCAACCCACTGTTTTCTTTCCCTGAAGAAGAACAATAGCATCCCACGTATGATTTTGCCGAAAGGAATTCATCTCATCCATCACTACATCCTTCCAGGAAGGGTCTGCCAATATTGCCTGAATAGTTGATGGAAGATGATTGGTCAAAGAAGTGGCAAATGTTTTCAAGGTCAGCAATAAGTTGTGGAATGAGATGTATCTTGCCATGAAATAAAGAAAGCATGTCTGATTGGGTACATCAATGGTAGAACATGCCTGTTCATTCAGAGCAAAAATAATTCTCGCAAGTTTAGAGAGTGTAGTTCTGGGGATGTCGGTCAGAGCGGACCCCAAGACCTGCAAAGAGGCAGTAGGCTTAAGTGTAGGAGCATTGGGACGAGTTTCAGCCGTAGATTTAATACGCCAAGTATTGACACGGAGACTGGATAGAGGAGATGTTGGTCTGGTTGGTGGCAGATCCAGTGGGATTGAGAGTTCCTAGAAAACAATGGCTAGAGATGTAGGTAGAATATCCACCGTAGTCGAAAAAAGAAGTGTCCAAAAAATCTAGCTGTCCCTCACTTGGGGGCAGGACTAGGGAAGTAGAAGACACATTCAAAGAAGAGAAATCATCACTCACAAAGAATTTATTTGTGATAGGATCAATACACCGATAGCCTTTTTGAGTGAGAGAATAGCCGAGGAAGACAAATTTGATTGAACAGAATCAAATTTACCATGAGTTGGGTCAGTGCTCTGAACAAAAGCCATGCACCTAAATATTTTGGTTTCTAAAGTAGAGAAGAACCAATTGGTTAAAAACATGACATTAAGAAAGCTAATAGGGTCCAAAAGTTGTGAATTTTTTTTTACTATTGATGAAATTTGTCGTGGTAAGTATGACATCATTCGAAAAATATTTATAGACATTAGATTAAAACATAATGGAATGAGCAACAACAAGAAGATGTCGGTATTTTCGCTTGGCTGCCCTATTTTATCAAGTATCTGTACAAAACCTACGATGGAGGGTGCCCTTACCAAAAAAATTCTCCTAATATAGAGTTAAAAAATCATGGTCGTTGTCGATCCAAAAAACATGAATTGGATGTTTTGAACTAGGTTAAAATAAAGAATTGAAAATTTTTTAATAAGATTACAACTTCCGATTTGTTTTTTAAGATATAGAAACCCAAGTCATCTGAGTGTGGTCATCAATCAAAGTAAGGAATCATAATTTATTTGTGTAGATCAAAGTTCAAGAGGGGTACCTATAAGTCACAATGAATTAATGAAAAAAGAGTTAGTGTAAATGTGTGGTAGATAGGGGACGCGAAGATGTTAGGCTAACTAATAAAACTCACATTTGAACCTAGATAGATTTTTATTAGTAAACATCAACAGATATGGCTATTTTAAATATTGAAAACTGAGATGACCTAAACTAGTGTAAAAGCATAATAGGACAAGACATGCCTAAAAATGTGCTACTTTTATATATGCATTTTATGTTCATTTTTAATAATGTTGCACTTTAATGGTAAGTATTTGTTTGTTTTTTTATTACCGGTACAAAAGATAGATTTTAGAGAAAATTGAGAAAAAATGAAAAAAAATGTGGTCAAATAGAGCAAATGAACACAAAGTGAACTGGCGTCTAGGCGTCAGACCCTGTACGTGAAACAGAGAGCCAGGTGTCAGACCCTGCATTTTATGTTCATTTTTAAAAATGAAAAGAGAAAAACATGATTATCACCGTCCGATTGTTTGTTCCCATCTGAGTTAATTTCAAGCACCTAACTGAGTTGTGACATCAGCTCGCGGCTCACAAAAGGTTCGGCACAATTGTTTTTCTTTTCTTCTCAGCTTGTGGCCACTCTATCACTATGATTGACATGAGCTAGCAGCTGTTCTTTGTCTGTTTGTTGGCGCAATCACTCAAGCAAGCAAAATTGCAACACGGGCTCAATCCAAACCGCAACTCGATCCCGACAATACACTCGTCGCCACTCCTACTTAAGGCCGAGATTGATTTAACCCTCANATACTTAAGGTCGAGATTGATTTAACCCTCATACCCTCACATAGCAGGTATGTATGAAACACTTCGTGTTGCTCAAGCACATGATTAGCTTTATCCTCTTTTGCACGGTTGATAACCTCACTAGAGCGATTTGAGCTCCCTCATTGTGTATGCTCTCACTTCCATGTCCACTATTTCTCATTAATTATCTAATAGGGTTCATTTCCCATTTAACTTAGTCTCCTTGGATAAGCATGAAGCCGATCTCCCCTTTGCTTAATTCATTTATCCCTTTGATTCCTCACATAGTCTCCTTCGTGCTAGCAGCGTGATTAGCTTCATCCCTCTTTTTCGCAGTCGAACACCTCACTCGAGCGACGCGAGCTCCCTCTTCGCATGCTCTCTCTTTCATTTCCTCTCTTTCTCATTTTTTTACGAATGCGGTCAATTTCTCATTTCAACTAGTCTCCTTTGATGATAAACATGAAACCGATCTCCCCTTTAATAAATTCATCTTCCACTTCGACTCTTCACTTTGTTCCTGTGATGCCAATCATTAATATGTTTTCCACACATTCATAATTTTGACAATACATTCAAAATTTTGGTACCAATAGAATTTAAACTTTATGTGTTCACATTGCAAAGCAAACACATGTGAATGTGCTCATTACAAATACAAATGCACCAACTTGTGAGTGGAGGTGGGTATAATGGGTTTTGTGACCAATGAAAAACATATTTTTGATTGGCCTTGTGATATTGTGAGCTTAATTGTTTTGTATGATGATACCACCTCTGACGTTGTTGGCATGGTTCATATAGTAATATGTGCAAACTAATTATTGCAACTATTTCTTGATTTCATAAAAATTTCTTAGAGAGAAACCAGTTGATTATCATAACAAAATGAAGTTGAAATTATACTAATCTATAGCCTTACTAAAGAAATAAAATAAAATAAAAATCAAGGATCATCAAGAATGGTCCATCCATTGCTTAGCAATCAGAATTTTGATTTAAAATCCAAAAATTTAAGAAAAGAGAATAGCCCACATCAGAAAATAGCATGGCATAGCGCATGCAAATTTTAAGAGGAGTTTTGATGTCCTTCACAAAAAGCAGGCTCCACAAATATAATCATATCATGATTAATCATTGATAAATAAACAGAGAGTGCTCAAAAAGTATATCATCGTTATCATAGCACAACAAATTATAATAAACTTTAATGTACCTGAAGAATGCGAACCTTGCTATTATCCCGCAGCAGAATTTTACTGATAGCTAAATTTGGAACAATCCTGCAGGACATAGTAATGCATTATATATACAAACTACTTCGCATGCATTAATGAAATAATAATAATCCTAAAGGTCTTGACTTTTGCAAACATTGAAAGTAAACACATGACAAGGGTCAGTTTTGAAGTCTATAAAGTCAACATTCATCCAAACCTTTCAAGGACGTCCTTTTAATGTGTATAAATGCAATGCAAAAAGAAGTATAACACTTTGGATTTATGTAATATTAGAAGAAAGTCTACATTCTAAGCTAGCAACATGTCACGGACAAAAAGTCTCACATCGGCTAGGTGTGGGGCCTAAAAGCAGTATTTAAGACCTGGGCTGCCTACCACCCCGAAGAGCTCTTTTGGGAGATGACAAATGACATCAAAACAGATTACTGTCTGTCAGCTGTGTGGACTCTCCAAGGTCCAGTGGGACCCTCGGTGGAGCCGATCCATGACAAAGAGGTCACGTGATTGAGTGAAAAAGAATGTCACGCACAAAAAGTCCCACATCGGCTAGGTGTAGGGCCAAAAAAACATTATTAAGTCCTGGGCTGCCCACCACCCCGAAGAGCTCTTTTGAGAGGTGACAAACCGTTACAAAATATTTTTGTCATCTTTACTGAAACATAAGGGAACCAGTCAAAGAGAAGTAGAGAGGTCCATCAGGTTCTCTATTTAGGATGATTTTCACAATTGATGATAGATAAAAAAAAAATTATAAAAAAGTTAGTAACTTTGAAAAGAAGAACATAGAGTTGCATACTCCGACAGTGTCTCATAGGCGGTGAGAACATTCCAAACGTCATGAATTGGTGCCTTAACAGTGATGCTAGCAACTACACAATGATGAGAACCACCATTTTCCTTCAGCACAAGTAACTAATCAGATATTGTTGCAAATGCAAAGCTTTTCCAGCTGATATTTATTTCATCAGTAGATAATATGGATTGCAAAGCTTACCAATAGGCCATTAAATTTCCGTAAATGGACTTCATCCGCCATACATAACTTATCTAGTCTACAGAATTTTCCAAACAAACCACATTTTCTGCTAAACTCGTTGTTACTTGAAGGAGGAACAGAACCAAAGGCATGACCTGCACGACTTTCCTTTAACTTTTCCAAGTTCTGGCTATCAGTCTCACTCATGTCACTAGAAAAATTCATTATTTGCGAGAGAATGGTAGATGAAAGGCTTGAATTTTTGGTATTTACTGGCAAAGGTGTCATTTGACTATCTTCAATACATTTTTCAGCTCTGCAGGCCACAGCCCGAAGGTTCACTGGAAGATCAGATCTGATAATTCTCTCAAGAAATATGGCCGGGAAGCTAAATCTTGGTATCACGCTGACTTCATATGTCAAAATTGCTGTAGATGACCTGTGAGTAAAACGTTACCCAAATTAGCTTTGAAGCATAGTATGAACAAAGAGGAAAGGTTATTATCAATGTAAGACTTTATAAAATAGTCAAGAAACAACAAAGCAGTACTCGGTTAAGGAAAAGGAATCTTTAACAATGTAGTAAAAGCAGCAGCAACTATTATAAAAAACGAACTAGAAGAGCATATATATATGTATATCTGTATAGTAAATTAAGGAAAAACTAAAAATCTTTCTTAGTGAAATATAGCCACAATGTAGTGAATCAGTGTCAAACTAGTATCTCGAGAGGCAAATGTAAAGAAAAATTTTGAGAAGTAATGCAGCTTGCATGAGATGTCAACTAATCAAAATCTTAAACATAGCAGCACCTCAAAATTTAAACTTAGTGTAAGCCTGGATGTGGTCACCAAGAAAAATAAGTACATGAGAAAAAAAAAAGAGCAAGAATAAAGACTAAGATATCAATTCAGACATTTCATAAGCAGATGTTATTTGCTTTATATTATGCAGCAGCTTAAAGAGTTTTCTCATTGGCCAAGGTAACATTATGTAAAAAGGGATTTCCAATGAAACTCAGACTGGTTCACAGGATTATGACAATTAACAATTAATTTTGAGTTTTGGCCATAAAATAAAGCCCAAGGACAAATCTGCGATAGGATAAAATAAAAGCTGCAAAATATTTTTAAAATCATTCACAAATAAAACAAGTTCTAAAAGAAAAAACAAAAAATTGTGCAAAATCTACTCAACAGCACATCTGGTCGTAAATAAGTAGATTGAAATATTTCATCCAGTTCACATGTCATAAAAAAGCTAGCTTTCTAGGCATAGTAGTTATCCATTAACTGGGAGGAAAATAAATATCAGCATTGTTTATAGGAAAATACTTAAAATCAACAATATTGAAAAGCAGGTACCTCCTCATTCCTACCTTGGACCAGTTTTAACAGACCATTTCCCTTCAAATTTAATAAAATCTCCATCAACCATAGTGAATTGCAGCTCCCTTTCATTATCCTGAAAGAAGCATTTTACTTAACATTGTATACCTACTTTTAAAAGTGCCATAAAAGGACTAAATTTAAAATCAGACTAGAGAAAATGATTAGGCCAGTTGTAGCAGGAATGAAACTAGCCATAACTTACAATTTTCAAAATAAAGTTTGATAATATGAATGCATCCTGCCCGTCTACCAACAACAACAATAAACAAATATAAAAACCGAATATTAAACAGTCACTTTAGTATACAAGCCAACTATGTTGATGGAAAAAGAGCTCCAGCTTGCAAAGCATTAAAAAAGAAACAAGAAAGATGGCTCGAATTAATGCATTATGAAAGCCTCAAAAACTAATATCTACTAATTCATAACCAAAAATGCCGTTTATGTGTCAAAAAAATATGCGCTTTTTTTGTCAAGAAAATATTGGAAGTTGGCTTACCATGAGGCACTACTAAACAATAAAAAAAATGTTAAGCATTTATCTTCCAATGCGGGAGCGTACCAAGTTAGTGAATTCCTGAAGATCCAAGACCACTCTAGCCTCAATTTGCCAGTACAAAGCCCTTTGCATGCCTCTCTGCTCCAGCCATATCCTGCCCACATCTGGGCAGGGAATCCTTCCACTTTTTCGAAGAGGGGAATATTAAAAAAGCTTGTTCTCAACAAAAAGATCACAATATTTTGTTTTCGAACAGAAAAGAAACATCAATTGTTAAATGCTTGTAAAGTGGCCATAAAAAAAAAAAAGAAAAAACCGTAGTCCAACCTATAGATAAGATTTGGGATGAAATCGGCAAGCCGCTCATAATCAGTGAGCACTCTCCACACGGCATCCACATCAGCGTGGACGAGAACTTTAGCCCTAATTCGGCGCTCTCGCCAAGAGACCACATCCACCTCGTAGTGGACCGCGCGCTCCTCTTGCTCGTCGTGCTCCGCCCTGCTCGCGTAAGACGGAAGCCTCCATTGCAGCTGCTGATAAGAATGAGTGGGCCCTCTGACGGGGAAGCATAAAAAGACACTTGGGCGGGCGGAGAATGTCGATGACAGCGACGGGTTGATCGCCGGACCCTTTTGTGGGCGTTTCAGAGGGGAGATGAACCGGTCGGCGGGGGACGGNGAAGCCTCCAGTGCAGCTGCTGATAGGAATGAGTGGGACCTCTGACGGGGAAGCATAAAAAGACACTAGGGCGGGCGGAGAATGTCGATGACAGCAACGGGTTGATCGCCGGACCTTTTTGTGGGCGTTTCAGAGGGGAGATGAAGCGGTCGGCGGGGTACGGACAGCCGCAAGCGCTCATTGGATACAGTGAAAATAGCGAGCGAGGCCATACGGAAATGGAAATTGAAATTTACTTCTCTCCTCGTGTTCGGCTGGTTTGATAGAGGTTAATGTGTTGAAATCCGCTTGTGTTCCAAATAGCTACCGATGGTTTGTTTTCGGCTGGAATAATCTTTTATTGTTCGTGTTCGGCATAGTGGCTATTGATTAAAATTCGCTTGTGTTCTAAATAGCTTGTGAAGGGTGTGTTCGTGTTCAGCTCGAATAATATTTTACTGTTCGAGTTCGGCTCGAGCTCGATTCAAAATAGGAGGAATCAGAAGAGAAAGACATCTCGAAAGAGAAAGAGGAAGAGAAAGAGCAAATCTTAAACTTTCGCCGCTGAAAACCTTTTGCGAATTTGAGAGAATGAGATAATTCAGAAGAGTATGAGAGCAGCGAACAGAAACGACAATTCCTAAGCTCTCGCAGTCGAACGTCTTTTGCGATTTGAGAGGAAGGAGAAGAGTCGGGAAGAGGAGAGACAGCAAAACGACTTTCGCGATTTGGAATTCTAGAACATCTGAGATTTAGGGTTTTTTTAATTTTATACTTATATATTATATTATATTAATTATATAACTTATATTATATAAATATATAATATTAATATAACTAATATTTATTAATAATTTGTTGTATATTATAATTTATAGGATTTAATTTTTTAAAATTTGATAAATTTTTT
>JXCR01147790.1:363919-397737 GCA_002079205.1 Phalaenopsis hybrid cultivar
CAACAATTGGAAAGAATCACATGAGGTTGTATGAATGAGAATGTAGTTCATATGATTGAGTGCAAATAAATAGGGAAATATTCATTGAAAGATGTAGATTTAGAGGACTTTAAAGTGACAGGTTAAAGCCCCCAATTTAGTTTATTATTTTAGGTTCTAATACGAGATGTTAGCCTCCAGGTGGAGGGAATCAAGGGAACTCTAGCCGGTCTTCAGAACTATTCAAACTTTAAATTAGTTAATGTTCTTTATAGCATCTCTAGAAAAGATAAAAAATATTATTACTCCTATTTGGCACAACACAATATGCATACATCCACAATAGATATTCTATACTTATTATGGATTCATGATAAGAAGAAAGATATTTTCATATTTAGTACTTTTCTTCTACAAAAACTCAAGTTATCTTTTTAAGTTTGTATTGTTTCTTGTCATAATATTAAAATTACTAAAAATATTTAAACTTTCTTTACTATGAAAATGTCTTTAGTTTAAATAATTATTTTTCTTAAAAAAAAGAAAGCTTTCTAAAAGTACATATTGCATATCTTCCCTGTGGGTTTGATATTCAGATTTTAATCAAAAAGTCCTATATTACTTGATAACGATACGTATACTTGCGTAGTATCCCAATATATATAAATTAAAAGTTAAATTCTTATTTTTCTTCGGGATCAAGTTTTTGGTTTTGTTGTGAAATAAGAAAATATAAATGAAAAATATAATCAAAATTATTGTTATGTTGTTGCATATAAGCAATTTCGAGATCAAGTTTTTAGCGCCGTTGCCGGTGAAGTGAAGTGAAAATTGTAAAGAATCTATTGATTTAAAAGTAAATTTTGATTTTTAGAAAGTCTTATTTAAACTTTAAGTTATTGTATTTTATTTTGTGTGTGTTTAGTTTTATTTTATTTTATGTTAGTGTATGTGTAGTTTAGGTTATGAAGGACTAGTGCCCTATAATTCTGAATTAGAGAGAACTGTTAGAAAAATCAGAAAAACCAAAGAAATTAAAAATCTTGAAAAATCCAAAANGTATTTATTTATTTATTTATTTTCGAGCCAATTTGAAACACGAGCAAACAAATGTTTGTTCGTGTTCGGTTCGTCTATATTTCGAGCTTAAAAATTTGTTCGTGTTCAACTCGTTAACATTTGTTAAGTCTGCTTAACGAGCCGAACAAGAGTTGATCGCGAACAACGAGCCAAATTGACAGCCCTAACTTCGACGTATTAATTTTTGCAATCAGAAATTATTAGAGGTGGTATAGTTACGTAGCTTCAATTATTTAGAATTTTAAACAGCAAAAGGAGTTTGGATAACTTTTTTAGATCAATTTATAAATAAGCCCGATATGAATAAATTTTTATTCAATTTTATTAGTGTTGAATCCTAAATTATCTTGTGGATCGAGCTGAAAAGAATAGAGCACCTCTCAAATGGACGTAAAGAAAGATGAAGCACAAATAACACTTTGTCTTTTCAAAATAAAAAAGCATCCTCCTATTTATAAATCATAAGTATGTTAGGGTATAGTAAATTACCTGATTGTTTCTCATTAATGGGGATGTTATTGTAATTTATCAGTCATTATATTTTTACATATTTGTAACTAAATAATTTTTTTTATCCTATAATCGATGTACGTGTCATTTTGTATATGTAACTGCCCTTGACACCGCTTTGCATTCATAGCCTGGTGGCTTGATCACTTGATATTCATTTGGTCAGCCCATAGCCTTCGACTGATTGAATGATCTTCGACCGCCTTTTCCAAGTGGACTAATTGTGATGACACAATGCCATTGAGTATGATTATTCCATTAGGCAGAGAGTAAATTACCGTAATCTGACAGGTATCACATCTTCTGTCAATTTGTTTATATTGATTCCCTCCGTTCAACAGTTAATTTTATTAATGACATATACTGGTTTGGATAGGTATTGACGTGGTTGGCTGGTGTTTGTTGGGTGATACCGTTTCCAGGTGCAACTACACTCTGGGGGTTCACACATCTACATGTGGTGTATTAGTAATATCAGATTTTTTAGTCTAGATTGTTGATCCCATAGGGAATGAGGAAATTAGACTTAGGACTGTAATGATGTAAGTGGAGTGCAGAAAATGTAAAGTGCTAATTGTAAATTTGGCTAGTAACAAGTAGGAGCAACTCTTTTCTTTACCCTCTCTTGAGTTCATAAAAAATATTGGTTAAAATAGCTTTAATTCCTTAAATCCCATTTTAAACCTAACAAAGATTGTTTCCCTAACATTTGCATCTCTCTACGCAGCATATCTACTTATAATCCACAGTTCAACATGACTAAGTTAGTTGATTCCACTATAGCTTTCCCGAGTTGTTATGGTTCACAACATATTTCAACTTTTCACTTGGCCAGAATGAAAATTACATAAATATTTGAAGGTTAACCATCACATTAAGTAATTAAAAATAATTTCACAACACTTAACATTCTTGCACATCCTACTTGATCATCACAAGGTAAGGTAAGAGTTCTACTTAGAAAGCATGAAATAAACAACACACCAAATCATTGAAGAAGAGAATTCCATTGTCTGAATGTTTACAACAAAAATACAATAAGAAAGAAACAGTAAACTTATCTACCTTCCCTTTACAATAACTTGAAGATGCTTCTCCAATGCTTCCCTTGCTACTGCTCCTGATATATCTCCCTATCATCAGTCTTAGAAGAAGAATAAGAAGGAAATTCTACCTCAAGCAACAAAGTCACACCAATCTCCTTAAATTCACCAATCGTAGACTTAGTAGCATCTCCCCTTCAACAACATTCAAAACCTTTCAACCCTCTCTTCATATACTTATATAACTCATTTTTAGCCCCCTAATACCAGTCCACGGACTTCTAATAACTCCCCACGATAGACTCATGAATTGCTCAAAACTGCATAGGCGGAAGGGGCTAGCACCTTAGCGCCAATCTCTCGGTTTGCATAAAATGTCCTGGGCGCCTTAGTACCTAAGGGAGCAGCGCCTAGGTCCCAGTGGCATGAAGCCTTGGAACCACGTGGGTAGCGTCAATGCGTTTGTTAGGTAAGGGATTGGTGATATGCCTAAAATATATAGTCTTTTTAGACACATTTCTATACCTATTTTTGAGATATTGCACTTTAATGGAAGGTATTTTTGTGTTTTTTATTCAAGTATAGGTAAAAAGCTGAAAAATGCTTAAAAGAGTGAAAAATGATCAAATTTGGAATAAATCAGTGAAGAATGTGCAAAAGTATTTTGGCACCTAAGCGCCAGATTCGGTGCTTACGCGCCGGGTAAACAAAGAAGGTCATGCCTAAGCGCCAGAGGCCCCACGTTTAAGCGCTAGAGGCCCCGCGTTTAAGCGCTGGTGGCAGTTATTAGATGAGTAAATTTGATCTTTGTGAATTTTGAAGAGGTTTTTGAGACACATATTGGCTTAATTGGTGGTTACAACCACCATGGACAAAAATTATTAAGAAAAGATGCATCTCTTGGGGAAATACATCGAATCAAGACACATTTTGAAGAGATACCAAGACACCTTTTGGATAATTATAAAAGAAAGAAGATTGAGACTTTGAAAGAGGTCCGGAAAGTACAGGAAAAGTTTTGAAAGTTCAAAAATTAGGGAGTTAGATGGAGAGATTTTCAGGCACCACATATTTATCCTTTTTTTATTTCTAGTTTTATATTGAGAGTGTAAAAGAGAAGAGATTGATTAAAGAAACTTCAAGAGTTTGGTGGATGACTTGAGATAAATTTTTATCTTTTGTTTTAGACTACTTTTGGTTTTAATTGAGACTTGTTGTTGGTTTGACAATGATTTCTTCTTTTAAACTAAAGTGTGTTTCTTATTTTCTCCATGGATTTTGAGTAGTTTTTTTTAAGTACTTTTAAACTAAAGTGTGGTTTTGTTTTCTCCATGGATTCTGAGTTATTTTCTTTATCTTTCCATTTTTGAACTAAAGTGTGGTTTTGTTTTCTCCATGATTCTGAGTAGTTTTCTTTATCTTTCTTCTTAAAATGATAAGTAATTAAGTGTTGGATGGAAGTTTTGGAGGGTATTGATCTTTAATGTTGGAAGAAGTTTTGATGATTTAACTCCATGTATTTCATTTACTTCTTCATTTGGCCAATCCAGATATTAATTTTTTTTGTGAGAACCTGTAAGAACCGGGATGGTATTGTCTCAGTCAACAGGTGGAAAGAATCACACGAGGTTGTATGAATGAGAATGTAGTTCATATGATTGAGTGCAAATAAGTAGGGAAATATTCATTGAAAGGTGTAGATTTAGAGGACTTTAAAGTGACAGGTTAAAGTCCACACTTTTGTTTATTATTTTAGGTTCTGATACGAGATGCTAGCCTTCAGGTGGAGGTAATCGAGAGAACTCTAGCCGGTCTTCAAAACTATTTAAACTTTAAATTAGTTAATGTTCTTTGTAGCACCTCTAGTAAGGATAAAGAATATTATTGCTCCTATTTAGCACAACACAATATGCATACATCCACAACAGATATCCTATACTTATTACTGATTCCTAATAAGAAGAAAGATATTTTCATATTTAGAAATTTTCTTCTACAAAAACTCAAGTTATTATTTTAAGTTTGTACTGTTTTTTGTCAAATATTAAAATTACCAAAAATATTTAAACTTTCTTTACTAGGGAAATGTCTTTAATTTAAATAATTGTCTTTTTAAAAAATAGAAAGTTTTCAAAAAGTTCATATTGCATATCTTTCCTGTGGGTTCGATATTCAGGTCTTAATCAAAAAGTCCTATATTACTTGATAACGAGCATATTGCATATTTCCCTGTGGGTTCGATATTCAGGTCTTAATAAAAAAGTCCTATATTACTTGATAACGATACTCTTGTGGGTTCGATATTCAGGTCTTAATCAAAAAGTCCTATATTACTTGATAACGATACGTATATGTGGGTTCGATATTCAGGTCTTAATCAAAAAGTCATATATTACTTGATAACGATACGTATACTTTTATTTAGTATCACAATATATATAAATTAAAAGTTAAATTCTTATTTTTCTTTAGGATCAAGTTTTTCCAACATATATAAATTAAAAGTTAAATTCTTATTTTTCTTCAGGATCAAGCTTTTTGTTTTGTTGATAAATAAGAAAATATAAGTGAAAAATAGAATCAAAATTATTGTTATACTGTTGCATATAAGCAATTTCGGGATCAAGTTTTTAGCGCCGTTGCCGGGGAAGTGAATTGAAAATTGAAAAAGAATCTATTGATTTAAAAGCAAATTTCTATTTTTAGAAAGTCTTATTTAAACTTTAAGTTATTATATTTTATTTTGTGTGTGTTTAGTTTTATTTTATTTTATGTTAGTGTATGTATAGCTCAGGTTCTGAAGGACTAGTGCCCTATGATTTTGAATTAGAGAGAACCATTAGAAAAAATCTTGATAAATCCAAAAAAATTACCGAAATCAGGAGTGTAGAAATTTTATGTCAACCCCACTGTAGATGAACTTCATTGTAGTATTTAAAAACCTACTGTAGTGACTAATTTATTTGAACTTAAACCTGATATTATCCAAATGATATCAAATAATCAGTTTGGGGGATTACTAACTAAAGATCTAAATTTACATCTTGCCAATTTTCTAGAATTGTGCGTTACATTTAAATACGATGGTGTATCAGATGATGTCTTAAGATTTAGGTTATTTCCATTCTCACTTAGGGATAAACCTAAGATGTGATTGAATTCGTTAGCACCTGGATCTATCAGAACTTGAGGTGATTTAGCACAAAAATTCCTTGCTAAATATTATCCACCATAAAAAACTACGAAGGTTAGAAATGATATTACATCTTTTAATCAGTTTGAAGGGGAATTTATTTACGAAGTATGGGAAAAATTTAAAGAATTCTTAAGAAAGTATCCACACCATGTTATACTAGATTGGTTAATAATTTAAATATTTTATAATGGATTAGTTGAATCTCTTAAATCAATTATCGATACCGCTGCTGTTGGTTCATTGATGTCAAAATTATTTCATGACGCCTATGCTTTAATTGAAGAAATGACTACCAATAATTTTGAATGGCCTTTTGAGAGGGTGAATCCTAAGAAAGTAGCCAATATTCATCAAACTGATGCATTTGCTATATTAGCAAATCAAGTTGCTACAATTTCAAGGAAGTTAAACAAATTTAGAATGAATTTTTTTCAACCAATTTCCATGATTGAAGAGAAATTATTAGGCCAAATGTTAGATTCTCAAGCATCATTAGAAACTTTGAATGTCATAAGTAACAAACAGAATAACCCATATTCAAATTATTATAACTCAGGTTGGAAAAACCGTCCCAACTTTAACTAGAACAACAATTCAGGTGGTAATAATCAGCAATTGGGGAAAAACCAAGTAAACCCATTGGGAAACTAGAACAATCAAGGGAATAATAATTATAGATCTACTTGTCCTCCATGTTTCGACAGTAATACACAATTTAAGAAGAAGAAGTTGTCTATAGAAGAAGTGGTGTTACAAATGAGAAATCAATTACAAAGTCAAGGAAGCAAATATAAATTCGTTAAGTAATAGATCCCAAGGAACACTTCCTAGTAATACTGAAACAAGTCTGAAAGACCAGACAAATTCATTAAGTAACAGATCCTAAGGAACACTTCCTATTAATACAGAATCAAATCCAAAAGACTAGAATAAAGAGAAGCAGTTCAACTTAGAAGAAGGAGAGAGTTGGATGGTAGGGCTCAAAAAGAAATTAAAGTTGAGAGAGAAGAAATTGAAGAATCAAAAGATAACACTCCAAAAGTTTCTGAAAGACCTATTTATCCACTAAAAATTGATTTGGAAAAACCACCATCTCCATTTCCTCAGAGACTTCATCAGCAGAAGTTAGATAAGCAATTTTTAAAATTTCTGGAAATATTTAAGAAGCTTACAATTAATATTCCATTTATGGAAGCTTTAGAACAAATGTCAAGCTATGTAAAGTTTATGAAGGATATTCTCAACAGGAAAATGAAGTTTGAAGATAATGAGACTTGTTGCACTTAGTGAGGAGTGTAGTGGTATAATTCAAAAAATCATCCTAAAAAGATTAAAGATCCTAGTAGCTTTATAATTCCATGTACACTAGGAGACATATTTTATTAGAAATCTTTATGTGATTTAGGTGCAAGCATTAACCTTATGCCATTATAAATATTTAAAAGATTGGGATTAGAAGAAATTACCCCTACGACTGTAACACTATAGCTAGCAGATTGTTCGATAACATACCCTAAAAGAGTTATAGAAGATGTCCTAGTGAAAGTGGATCAATTTATCTTTCTTGTTGATTTCATTGTGCTAGATATGGAGGAAGATAAAAAGATACCTATCCTTTTGGGGAGACCTTTCCTAGCCACAGGAAGATTAATGATAGATGTGTAGAAAGGGGAATTAACAATGCGCATCAATGATCAAACTATTACTTTCAATATTTCAAGATCAATGAAATATTCTATAAAAGGTAAAGATGATGAATGTTATAGGACGAATGTTATAAGATATCTAAGTGAAGGTCATTTCAAAACAACTTTTGAAGAAAAAGATTTGGAACATGAGCAAGAAGAGGGATTAGATCGATTTGAAGAACTTTTTAAGGAAGATTCAAACTATGTTCGAGAAAGTTTTAAAATTTTTGACACGATAGACAAAGATAAATCATTTTGTTCATCAATTGAGAAACCTCTAGAACTTGAGTTGAAGTTACTTCCTGAACATTTAAAAAATGCCTTTTTAGGAGATTCATCTACCTTACCAGTTATAATTTTCTCAAAATTAACGATGGAAGAAGAAGAAAGGTTGATGAAAATTTTGAAAATTTTTAAGAAAGCCTTTGGATAGACAATTGCTGACATTAAAGGAACCAGTCCTTAAATTTGTATGCATAGAATTCATATGGAAGAGAACTACAAACCCAGGGCTGATCCTCAAAGGAGACTGAATCCTGTTATGAAAGAATTTGTTAAGAAAGAAATGTTAAAGTGGTTAGATGTTGGAATTATCTACCCTATTTTAGATAGTGCATGGGTTAGTCCAATTCACTGCATTTTTAAGAAGGGAGGAGTAATTGTAACTGTGATTGAACATAATGAATTAATACCTACTAGAAAATTTACTTGGTGGCAAATATGTATTGATTATAAAAAATGAAATCTTGTCACTAGGAAAAATCATTTTCATTTATCTTTTCTAGATTAAATGTTGGATAGACTAGCTGGGCATAAATACTTTTGTTTTCTAAATGGATATACTGGTTATCACCAAATACAAATATCTCCTGAGATCAAGAGAAAACAACTTTTACCAGTCCTTGTGGTACTTTTGCTTTTAGAAGGATGCCCTTTGGTATGCACTTTCAACATTTCAAAGATGTATGATGTCAATTTTTTGTGATTTAATTGAAAAAGGGATTGAAGTATTCATGGATGACTTTTCAGTATTTGGAAATCATTTGACTCATGTTTAGATCATTTATCTAAAGTTCTTAAGCGCTGTGAAGAAACAAATTTAGTATCTGACTCATGTTTATAATAATTATCTAAAGTTCTTAAGCACTGTGAAGAAACAAATTGGGAAAAATGCCAATTTATGGTAGCGGGAGGAATTGTATTAGGTCATCCAATATTAGAAAATGGTATGGAAGTAGATCCTACTAAAATTCAAGTGATCGCTAATTTATCTTATCCAACAAATGTAAGAAAAATTTGGAGTTTTTAGGACATGCTAGATTCTACAGGTGATATATTAAAAACTTTTCAAAGATTGCTAAGCCTTTATGCCATTTACTAGAGAAAGATGCAATTTTCAATTTTAATAAGGAATGCTTAAAAGCTTTTAATTTATTAAAATAAAAATTAATCACTGCACCAATTATAGTTTCTCCAAACTGGGGAAAACTTTTTGAATTGTTGTGTGATGCTAGTGATTATGCTATAGGAGCTATTTTAGGACAAATATATGATAAAATTTTCAAAGTAATATACTATGCTAGTAAAACTCTTACTGAAACTCAAATCAATTATACAAAAACTAAAAAAGAGTTATTAGCAATAGTATATACTTTTGATAAATTTAGATCATATTTAATTGGAACTCATTGTGTAGTGCATCTTTGATAAATTTAGATCATATTTAATTGGAACTCATTGTGTAGTGCATACAGATCATTCTTGTTATTAAGTACTTAATAAAAAAGAAGGTTGTTAAACATAGACTTATAAGATGGATTCTGCTTTTGCAAGAATTTGATTTTGAAATAGTAGATTGAAAGGGGGTTGAAAATCAAATTGCTGATCATTTATCTAGGCTTGAGTTAGAAAAACCATTCTATTTTGAAAAACAAATTAATGAACATTTTCTAGAAGAAAAATTGTTCAATATTAATGAGTGGTGTGTTCTATGGTATGCCGACATTGTAAACTTTATTGTTAGCAATATTATACCATATGGAATGACATACCAATAAAAGAGAAAATTTATTTCTGAAGCTAAGACTTATTTTTGGGATTTACCCATTTTTATATAAATAAGGAAAGGATCTAATTATTCTAAGATGGGTATCATTAGTATAAACTTATGAAATTATCCAAAAATGTCATAATTCTAAATTTGGGGGACATTTTGGTGTTGATAAAACATCATACAAAATTTTACAATCTGGATTCTATTGGCCTACAAATTTTTAGAGATGTTAATGCTTATATTAAAACTTGTGATAGATGTCAACGAGTAGGCAATATTTAGATGTTAATGCTTATATCAAAACTTGTGATAGATGTGAAGGAGTAGACAATATTTCTAGAAGAAATGAGATGCCTTTCAATTATATGCTAAAAGTTAAAATATTTGATGTTTGGGGATTAGATTTCATAGGACCATTTAAACAATCTTTCAGATATTTATATATTCTGTTAGCGGTGGACTATGTATGTAAATGGATAGAAGCTGTTGCTTTACCTCAATGTGATGCTCAAAATATTGCAAAATTTTTGAAAACAAATATATTTTATATATTTGGGATGTTGAGAGTTATCATTGCTAATGAGGAAAGTCATTTCAGAAATGTCATAATGGAGAAGTTATTAAAGAAATATCATATAAATCATAGATTGTAACTGCTTAATCTCTTAACAAGTGGTTTGGCTGAATTATCCAATCATGAAATTAAAAGTATTATGGAAAAATCTGTGAATCTAACAAAAATAGATTGGTCAGTCCAACTTGACTATGCTTTGTGGGCCTATAGGACTGCAAACAGAACTTCTATAGGAATTTCCCCATATAGGTTAATATTTGGGAAAGCTTGTCACTTACCAGTTAAACTTGAGCTTAAAGCATATTGGGCGATTAAAGAGTTCAATTATAATTTGAAAGATGCTGGTGAGAAAAGGTTATTGCAATTAAATGGCTTGAAGAGACAAGGAATGAATCTTATGAGAGTGCCAAGATTTATGAAGAAAAGATGAAGATGTGGCATGATTAAACGATTCTTACTAAAAATTTTCAGCCAGGGCAACAAGTTTTGTTATAGAATGTAAGGTTAAGATTATTTCTAGGGAAACTTAAGTCCAGGTGGATGGGCTCATTTGTTGTGATAAACGTTTATCCTTATGGAGATGTGGATATTAGAGATCCTAAGTCTGAGAAAATATTTAAAGTTAATGGACATATACTGAAACCTTATTTTATAGGGGATAAGCATAAACTTAATGATGGAATGATGTTGGGTCAATCAGAATAAGCATTGGTTACGTCGGGCTGACGACGTAAAACCAAGCACTTTGTGGGAGGCAACCCTTAGTTATCAGTGTGTTTTATTTTGATTGTTGTTTTGTTTGTGATTAAGAAAATTGGGGTAGTATTTTTGAAAATATTATTTTTTAGTAAATATTTTAAGACTTTATTGAGTGACCAAGACATGTTAGAATAAGAATTTGGATGTTAAGTTGACTAGTGCAAAAATGTGCACTGGCGCTTAAGCGTTAGTTCCGACACTTAAGCGCGACAGTTTAAACACATGTGCGAAATTAATATTCTAGAAGGTTTAACCACCAATTAGTTTGTAAAAATGTGCCAAGGCAGTTTCTAAACATGTCTAGGAGTTATTGGAAGGATTTAGGCCTATAAATGAAGAGTTGTGTGAAGGAATTTCACCCTAGATCATTTCTAGCCCTAAAAGTCTAAGAGAAAGTGAGATTTGGAGAAATGTCTTCATGGGAGAAGGATTTGACGAAAAAAGGAAGAAACCATGAGGAAAAGGTTCATTAGTCAAACTGCACAAGAGATGTATAATGATTTCTTAGTCATTAGTATTGAAGGGATATCAAAGAAAATCAACAAAATGGAAAATACTAGGGCTTTATTGGAGACCAAAGTACTTGAGTTGCATGCACATCTAGAGCATATTGGATGGCAATTGAAGATGCAATTTAGCCACATAAGTTATATAGAGGAAGCGGATAAGGCGATGTTCATAAAGCAGAAGTGGATTGAAGAAGATAGTATCAGAGCTTGTCACCACCGTCCGTTTTATCAACTCTATATTCTTGGAGAGACTAATGAAAGTCAGGAACTTGTTCCTTTGAATGAAAAATGGAATTAAGTTTAGTGTTAGATTTTGTGTGTCAGAAGTTTTTATTTTTAAGTGGTTTAGTGTTTAAGTCATATTTTTAGTATTTATGACTTCTTTATGTGTAATGATTGTTGTGTATTTGTATTTAAGAAAATGTTCTCATCCAAGACTATTTGGAGTGAGAATTAAGTGTTTAAAGGTATTTGTACTTGTTTGTGAATTAATATAAGTTTTTTTGTGTGAAAATTTGTGTTACTTTTAGCCTCAAATTGAAATAGTTATTATGGAGAATTTTGAAAGAGAGGGGAGTTATAGGAAGTTGAAAATAGACATTTAAGTGCTATGAGACCATTTAGGGGTGGTTTACTTAGGAAAATAGTGCATTTTACTTTAATTTAAAAATTTTGAAAATCGTGCACTGGCGCCTAAGTGCCACTACTCGCGCTTAAGCGCGAGCTAACCCGAGAGGCAGGCGCCTAAGCTCCACTTACCCGTGCTTAAGCACCAGTTCATGAAAACCGATTCGTGAACGGTTAAAAGTGAAATTTTGGCCCAAAAATCATCATTTTTACGCCTCCTGTCACCTTCAACCTCTCAAAATCGCGATTTTGGAAGGCTAGGGCACATCTAAAGTGAAGATTTCTTTGTGGAATCAAGTGAATTTTGCTAGATCCAAGTTCCTTGAGGTAAGTATTTTACTTCTATGCAAAAATTTTGGATGTTCACAATGTATTTTGAGCACATTTGGAGAAATTTAAAAATTCACTATTCATGGTGAAAAAATGAGAAAATGATCTATGGAAATTGCATGGGAAGTGTAGATTATACTTTGGAGGTTTAGTTTAGTAATTTAAACTTGATTTTTGAAGTTATTTTTTGAATTTATAAAATTTGTAGAATGGAACCAAGAAAGAAAAGGAGTAAGGGAAAGAGCCCTTTTAATTCGAGTAAATTTGTTAGTTTGAAAGCTCAAGATCGGTACAGTGATGTGTTACAATCACGGAAACTGATTCAGGAGCGGTGTTTTACAAATCCAGGTGGAGACATAGAGGATTTGATCGTTCGCCGATAGTAGGAACGATTATGCTATTTCTCTACTGTGATGGTTATTTTTGTTGTTAGAGAGTTCTATGAAAACCTCCCTGAGGTTGAAGACAATAAAGTCATGATTCGAGGAAAGTTGGTACCTTTTTCACCGGAGGTAATCAACTTGTTTTATCATCTGCCACCTGATACATTATGTTTTTATGCAGATTATAATCTGACTGAAGTGGAGTTAGACAAGATTATTCCTTACTTCACTATTGGGAGAGGACTTTGGAAGATCACTAATGAGTGAAGAGTCAACTTCACAACTTCAAAGTTATGTGCACCTTCAAAGGCCTGACACTATTTTATTTCTACTCATATGCTACCAACAAATCATCTCAGTGAAGTGACCAGAGAGAAAGAGAGAGAGTGTGACATTACATTATTGTATCCAAGAAGGAAAGCTCATCAACATAGGAGCTTTAATTTGTCAGACTATCATCACTTCTACCACTGTCGTTACTACTGCAAGTATGGGATTTGCTTCCTTGATCTTTTCTTTGTGTGAGCAGGCTGGAGTTAGATATGATAGCTGGGAGGAAGTGTTGTTACCTCTAAAGCCCATCACTAAGGTGAATGTGAAGACTTTTTCTGAGCATTCTATTTTTGGTTGGAGAGGAGGATTTTATAGGAGTTATGGAATGGAGCCGTCTGCTGCTTCTACCTCTGCTGATTTTTCATCTATACTATCTACCTCACATGCTTCTACATCTAGAGGTGATTCTACTGAGACCCAAGATCAATTATTGCAGAGTATGATGAATAATATTAATTTTATCGTTGATAGGGTACAAATTTTAGACTATTTTGCAGAGCATACTGATAGGTATAATAGGAGAAAAAGTGATTATGAAGAAAAATTTCACTCATCTGTGGAGAGCCTCATTAGGGGTAACCAAAGAGTGCAATTTCCTCCATATCCTAGATACCCTGATTGTAAGCCTTCAAAAGTTTGGGATAACAGTGATTCAGAGGATGAAGAGTAGAACCGAGAGATTAATTTTATGATTGTAATATGATATGAACTATGTGGTTTAAGCTTGCTACATTTGCATATGTGTGTTAGTTTGAACTATGTGATGTGGTTTGTACTTTTATGTTTAAGTGAGAATTGTGATATGATGTGTTTTCATGGATTTGGACTTGAGACATGTATGTATGTTTACTTGTTTAGAATTGTGATGTGTGAGACTTTTTTTTGGACTTGAGACATGTATGTATGTTTACTTGTTTAGATATTGTTATTTGTGAGACTTTTATTCTTAATTGTATTGTATTGTTTGTGTTTGTTAATAGTTTGTTTTAAAACTATAGGGTATTAATGTTGTGAGTTTTGTGATTTAGTTAGTTTAGAACTTAACTTAATTCTATGTCTTTTGTAAAGTTGAAAACCTAGCTAACTTAGGTCTAAAATCTGAAACCTAGGAAACTACTACCCTGTATTTTTCTTTTATCATGTTAGTGTGTTTGTTTTTATGTTGAGATTGTGAAGTCAAGTTAGTTTGTTAGTTTGCTTTTATGTTTATACCCACTGTTTAGAAGTCTATTGAATCTCTAAATGTTGAATTGAAATGAAAATATTAGAAAATTTGATCAAAATTAATTTTACTCCTGTTTTTAGTTTTATACTTAGCAGTTACTTTAATTTTCATTCCTGCTTATACATATTTGATGCTAAATTGTTTAATCTATTAAAAATTTAAGTTTGGGGGGATGAAAAGTATTTTCAAAAATTGAATTTTATTTGTTCTCAAATGAACTACAAGTGAATTTAATTTGAAAAGAAAAATTGATCATGTATATGCGTTATATTAGGGAAGTAAAATTTGATTTTAGAAATGAGTAAGAGAATTTAGTTGAAATTTTCAGTAATGAAGAAAAACTTTAAGTTAAAAGTTTTTAGTGTAGAAAATGATTAATACAAGTAACTATCTTTAGTAAGAAACATTTTATTTTTGAAAATTTTAGAAATTTAGATTTTTATTTTTAATACTTAAATTTTTTTATTAAAAATAAATGTCAAAGCTATTATTATATTTATAAGTAAAAGTTTTGTATCAAGGCTTTGCTTTAGGAAAGGAAAAGTAGAATTCAAAATTATTAAAAGCCTATCTAAATATAGCAATCCTTTCCTAAAAAGAAAAGGAAAGAAAAAGAGAAAAAAATAAAAAAAAGAAGAGAAAAAGAGAAAAAAGAGAAAAGAAAAAGAAAAAGAAAAAAATATAAGGGAGGAGAAGCTTGAGTATTAGTGTTTAATAAAAAAATTGTTTCTACATTTGATCTTTTTAAATTATAAGACTTGGGAAAATCTTAAGCTTATAGATATAATATAGTAAGCACAGTTATTCCTAATAAAAATTTTTAGATGGAGTTAATAAAAGAACTAAATTTTAAATTTGGAAGGCTTACAATATTTCTGAATTAAATAATATTTTCATCTTTCTTAACAGTAAAAATTTCTAAACTTTAAGTTGGTCTCATTTAGTGAATATTTTTTATAAATTGGACTATTATATTTCAAAATCTAAATTTTAGTAACTCCTAAAGAAACTCATATACATATCATACATATTTAGTTTTTAAAGATTGAAGTGTCACTTAAGGACAAGTAACATTTAAGTTTGGGGGATTTTGATACGCCTAAAATATATAGTGTTTTTAGACACATTTTTATACGTTTTTGAGATATTGCACTTTAATGGAAGGTGTTTTTGTGTTGTTCTTTTGAGTACATGTAAAAAGGTGAAAATGCTTAAAGGGAGTGAAAAATGATCAAATTTGGAGCAAATAGGTGAAAAATGTGCAAAATTATTTTGGCGCCTAAGCGCCGGGTAAACAGAGAAGGCCGCGCCTAAGCTCCAATAGCTGTTATTGGACGAGTAAATTCAGTTTTTACAAATTTTGAAGAGGTTTTTGAGGCACCTATTGCTTAATAGGTGGTTACAACCACCATGGATGAAAATTATTGCGAAAGGATACATCTCTTAGGGAAATACATTGAATCAAGACACATTTTGAAGAGATACCAAGACACATTTTGGAGAATTATAAAAAAAAGAAGATTGGGAATTTGAAAGAGGTCCTAAAAGTACTAGAAAAGTTGTGAAATTTCAAAAATTGGGGAGTTAGTTGGAGTGATTTTTAGGCACCACATATTTATCATTTTTTTATTTCTAGTTTTATATTGAGAGTGTTGTAAAAGAGAGATTGATTAAAGGAACTTCAAGAGTTTGGTGGAGAACTTGAGATAAGTTTGTATCTTTTGTTTTAAACTATGTTTGGATTTAATTTGACAATGATTTCTACTTTTAAACTAAAGTGTAGTTTTGTTTTTTCCATGGATTCTGGGTAGTTTTCTTTATCTTTCTTCTTAAAATGATAAGTAATTAAGTGTTGGATGGAAGTTGTGGTGTATTGATCTTTAATGTTGGAAGAGGTTGTGATGATTTAAATCCATGTACTTCATTTACTTCTTGATTTGACCAATCTAGATGTTAAAATTTATTGTGAAAACATGTAAGAACCGAGATGGTATTGTCTTAGTAAACAATTGGAAAGAATCACATGAGGTTCTACAAATGAGAATGTAGTTCATATGATTGAGTGTAAATAAATAGGAAAATATTCATTAAAGGGTGTAGCGTTAGAGGACATTTAAGTGACACGTTAAAGTCCCCAACTTGGTTTATTATTTTAGGTTCTGATATAAGATGTTAGCTCCCAGGTGGAGGGAATCAAGGGAACTCTAGAGTGAGAGCTAGTATCTTCCCTGCCTAGTCGGTCTTCAGAACTATTCAAACTTTAAATTAGCCAATGTTCTTTATAACATCTCTAGTAAGAGTAAAGAATATTATTGCTCCTATTTAGCACAGCAGAATATGCATACATCCACAACAGAATTCCTATACTTATTAATGATTCATGATAAGGAGAAAGATATTTTCATATTTAGTGTTTTTTTTTCTACAAAACTCAAGTTGTCTTTTAATTTTATACTATTTTTGTCAAAATATTAAAATTACGAAAAATAATTAAGCTTTCTTTACTACAAAATATCTTTAGTTTAAATAATTGTCTTTTTAAAAAATAGAAAGTTTTCTAAAAAGTGCATTTTGCATATCTTCCCTGTGAGTTCGATATTCAGGTCTTAATCAAAAAGTCCTATATTACTTAATAACGATACGTATACTTCCGTAGTATCCCAATATATATGAATTAAAAGTTAAATTCTTATTTTTCTTTAGGATCAAGTTTTTGGTTTTATTGTGAAATAAGGAAATATAAGTGAAAAATATAATCAAAATTTTTGTTATACTGTTGCATATATGCAGTTTCAGGATCAACTGACACCTAAGCGCCCATGGGTTTGACTCCAAGTTGTTAGTTCCCCATTTGGCTTCTTTGCTCCAAGTTCACTCTACATTGTTCTACTTAAAATAACTGTTGTACCTTGAAGAAAAAAATAAAATATATTTCTTTAAAGTACAATTTCATCCATAAACATGTACAAAATATAAAGAAAATTAAGCATTTTTTTCCACACATCAAAATCTCCCAAACTTAAAAATTACTTGTCTTCAAGTAACACTATAATTTAAATTCTAAATTAGTTAATTTGAGGCAGTGTCTTTCATAAAATCTATCAACAATTATGCATCAGGAAATTTATAGTGATGAGAAATAATAACTCCGGTAAACAAGTCTAGTCCTAGGGTGTGAAAATTTTGCATTCAACCAAGAAAAGTTTACTTTCATATTTACTTCCAAAATGAAATTAACACGTGTTATATATGGTACTTTAGATGGTAAATAGATAAAATATAAGCACTCGCTTTAAAAACTTTACTACTACTTTCTAAACTTCAATAAACTAAGGAATGTAATGGAGTTAAAAATTTGAAATGACTTTAAGCTTCTCCTCATTTTAAAATTTCTTCTACACTCTTTTTATTCTTGCTTTAGGATGAATATTTCAATCATTAACACACCTTAATGAGGATTGCTATATCTAGATAGGCCTTGAAATAATTTTAAATTTTATTTTCATCTCTTTAAATTAAACACACTTCATTTCATTTTTTAAAAATTTTTCTAAATTTTAAGAAGTATTAGATAAAAATATATTTTTAAGGAGGCTTAATTCATGTAAAATACATATCTAAATGCACTTAATTTAACAAATATGTAACACTTTTTAAAAGTAAATTGTCAAATAAACATGTTGAATTGTAAAATTAACTCAACACTTGTCGAGCCTAATTTACAAATGTTTAAAATAAAAAAAACTATGTTTTTCCTTTATCAATATTGTGAAAATTTTCATTTTTAACATTTCTCAAGTTAAATAATCTCAGTAATTCAAACTCAGTTTATAGGATAAATAAATTTAAGCTTTAAAATATTTTTCTTCCTCCCCCACCCCCCGAACTTAATTATAAACATATTCAACAATTTAAAAGATGAATGTAAATGGGGGAGAAGATAGTCCAAAAATACATCCTATCACATGTACCTATCACCAAGATCAGCAGGTATAAACAGAAATAAGCATATATGAAATAGAAAGTACATCTAAACTAAATATGATATGAAGTGAATTAAACCAGAAAGTCTAAAAATAACAATAGATAAATAAGAAAATTTCCACCATAAAAATATAGACTGGTCCAAATAAAATTACATCAATAGCAGCAACATTAAATAAAAATGCATCCAGTACATCCACACGAAAGAAAAAAAAATTAAGGTTATTCCTCATCTTCATGATCATCATCATCATCACCCTCATCAAAATCTTCTTCTTCTTTTTCATCCTGCTCCTACTCCTCTTCCCTTGGCTTACCAGTACCATCGAATGGCTGGTAGGGAGAATATACTAAAAACTCCATGGAGCTGTCTCATCCAATATACTAATTTCTCTGGTACATCTCTAGCTCTGCAACTCGGAACCTGACAAACTGAATGTATTGGTTTTTCTTTTGCAATTTCCTGTATGAATAATGATCATTTAACACATTCACATTAGTCTGTAGGATGAAATCTTTTTCTCCACATTTTTTTTTGTTCAAAAATAGTCATTGGGGTAGTTGGACGAAGTCTATAAGGAGTAGAAGGAAAAGGCTATCATAGGATAAATTTACTTCCAAACACTACATTCCTTCTATACAATGCAATTTTTTATCTAGAGATAAGCTTTAATGGATGAAGTTGCTCCTCCTAACTACTTAAAGGAACACTAGAATTTTGGCATTGAGAAAAGATAATAGATGGGTGTCCTAATATGAAAGTAGATCCCCCCTTGTAGTATTAACAATAGAATGATGAATAAGGGAACCTATATAAATGAATTTATCATACTGGATTCAATAGTTTAAAAAAGCTCGATCCCATGTTACTTCACTAAGATTAGTAGATGGGAGTAGCTTGGCATAAATGAAATAATGTCAGGATTTTGTCGTTCCATTTAATTTGGAAGCAGGGAAATTGAGCATACTTTTATTTTTGACTTTTCATACTCCTCTACCATTAGTAAATCTCTTAATAACTTTATCCAGAAAAGTATCTATAGGAGTAAAGTTTGAATATAAGTTATCTGGTATATCACTTAATAAGATTAGAGCATTGATACTAGATGAGAAATATCAACCAACTTCCTTCTTACAAAGATCAACCCATTAGTAGCCTCAGGAAGATTGACATAAAATTCCCTCACAATAGGATTCATAGCCACAGAGGTGCTATAACAAAAATATTCTCAATGAAGACTTGCAAACATATTTTTTATAACTCCCCAGGGCTGATGAATCCTCGCTCTACAATCAACTTCTTTGATGTCAAGAAGTTGTTGTAATGCTCCTCGGCTTTGGAGCTTAAAAAATTCTTCTTGCAAAAGAAGATTTTGACTTAATGCCCTTTATTTTTTATGTTTATGGAATGTAAATTGATGAAAATTACAAGGAGCAAGGATTGAGAGAAATATGGATGCAACAAGATGCAATTAAGAGCCCAATCAAAATTTTCTCCTAAAAATCTCCAATATGTCTTTCTTCACCCAAAACCCTAATATGTCGAATGAAAATTTAACGAAAAAGCTTAGGGAGTGAAATTTACCTCTTAGAACTGATTTTCACTCGCAAAAGCTTCTTGAATCAAGAGAAATTTGAAGAAAAATGGATGTCCTAGGTATATTCAAGGGGTGGTGTTTCACTAAAATCATGTGAACTAGCCTAATCTTGGGTTTAATAAACAAACAGAGGGAGTGACGTCTAACCACTGCAATAGTAGTGTCAAGGCTTAGAGACCCAGTCCAAATTTGACATGGTTCATTTTCTTTGTAATATTATTCCTCCTCCAAGTCATTAATCATACATTATACCCTTTAACTAAAGATAATCAAGGTCACTCACCCTCTTTCTCATCAGCATAAATACAAATTTAGGTTGCCTCCCAAGGAGTGCTTAGTTTAATGTCCTCAGCCCGACAAACCCAGATATTTACTCAGGATGACCCAACAATAAAACCTCATTTATCAAAGGTCTCTCACCACCTAGGTAGGGTTTGAGTCTCTACCCATTCACTTTGAACACTCTATCACTATTAGGATATTTAAAACTTTACTATAGTAAATTTTCCTAATAACCTGGATTTAAGTTTTCAGAAAAATAATTTCAATCGCTTATTAAATAATAAAATCTCCTATCCAAGCATAAACTATTTTATAAGAATCTTTTGATCATGCCATTTATTCTTTTTCTCTTTAATGATTTTCACATTTTTTATAAAATGTTTGTCTAATTTCATCAAGTTCATTTAATTGTTGTAATCTTTTCTCACCAGCTCCTATCATATTATTATTGAACGCCTTGAAAACCCAATAAGTTTTATGTTCTAATTCCACTGTTAAGCGAAAAGCTTTGCAAAATATGAGCCTATATGGAGACTTAGAAAAAACTTTTAATCAACAAGTGTCGCTCCTAGCTTGAAATTTAGATTGGATTAAAGTCATACAAACTAATCTTATAGAATCTAAAGCAAGTAAAAAGTATAAATGCTATAGAAATCATACTTAATTAGATTTTAGACTGATGAATTTCAGGTTCTAAAGCTACCCTCTCTGGTAATGATGTAAGTAGAGTGTTGGAAATGTAAAGTGTTAATTACAAATTTAGCTAGTGACAAATAAGAGCAAATCTCTTCTTTACCCTCTTCTGTGTTCAGAAATAAGATTTGTGAATATGAATTTAATTCCTTAAATCCCATTTTGAACCAAACAAATATTATTTACCTAGCATTTGCATCTTCCTAAGAAGCGTACCCACAGATACTCTTGTTGACCTCATTTTTTATGAGGTCTGGTCTTTCTCTTAGAGCCTAGGATCTAGCCTTAGGACATTTCTATTGATTATCCTAAGGGACTAGTAATGGAACCAACCTTACAAAAACTTCAAACCAGTTCTTGACACATTTTTGTGAAAACATCACATTAGTGGCATCAACCACTCAATTCTTAGTTGCAAGGGCTAAGAACCAACATGTGGAGGGACCAAAAATGAGTTACCATAGGATTTAAAGACCCTAAGGAAACCCTCTTTGACTTGAACACTCACAAACACTGCAATCAACACATCCACACATGATTCACTAATTGGCACCAAGATTAAAAACAAATAAATTGAAAAATCTCATGACGCGAATTATCACCTAAATTGGTCCGATCATCGACGAACTTATCCAGATGACCCTAGATGACGAAATGGACTGTGTAAGAGTATCTGAAACATATATTTTAGCTAAGAAAGACACCCATATTTCTATGGTTCCACACTCGTGCACACTGCATGAAAATCAATGCACAAAATTTGAAATCCAAGAAATAAGGTCTTCTCATGCCACGAGCCATTAATTGCCTTGTGTCGTGTTTGCGTAAGTGATGTGCCTAAAAATGTACGATATTTCATGCTATATTTTATAATGATATTGCACTTTAAAGGTATGTTTTCCTATGTTTTTGGTTATATGTACATTTGAAGAATTTTGAGTGAATAGAGCAAAAGGAACAAAAATGGACCAAAAAGGAGCAAACAGGGTCAAACCTGGGCACACCAAAGCCATGGGGACCGAAACTGGGCGCTTAAGTGCCTCTACGTGATGCTTAAGCGCAAAAAATTGGTGCTTTAGCGCCACCAGACAGAGAGGAGGGTGCACACAAAATCGGTGCTTAAGCATCGGAGACGGTTTTCAACATATGTTTTTGAACATACATCAGGTTTGGACGATTTGTGAAGCATGCTTTGTGCGTCTCTTGGGGAATTTGTTGGAAATGATAGAAGAGACATTAGAGAAGGATTTGAGGCAGTTAGAAGGAGGTTTTTGAAGACTTTTGAAGAAGCTTGAGGCACCATTTGGAAGATTCATTGAATATGGGCACTTATGAAGAGACACTTAAGCACCTCTTAGAAAATTATAAATAAGGCTTGGAAATGTTCTTAAAAGCTCTCTTAAACTAATTGGAAGAGGAGAAGAAGGCTTGGGCAAGAGCCCTTAGTGGGGCGATTGATTTTGCTTTTCTTTTCACTTTGTTATTGGAGAGGATTGTAAGAAGATTGCTTTTTCTATTCAAGGAGAGTTTGATTTCCATGAAAGATAAGTATTTTCATTATATTTTGATTGAATCTAGTACTTCGTTTGTATGGTTTCAAAATCTTAATCAATGAAAAGTTCTTGATGTTTCTCCATGTGTACTGAGTAGTTTTCTTTACTCTTAGCTCTTATAATGAATTAGTATGAATTGAGTAGAGTGAGAATATATTGTTATGTTTTTACTTTGTTCTTCATTTCATGTAAACTCGATCAACTTACAAGTTAAAAACCATTGTGAGAACATGTAATACCCATGATGATGTTGTCTCAATCAACTGTGGTAAAATTACATGAGATTTTATGGATCATAATGTAGTCCATATGGTTGAGTGAAAATAAATAGGAAAATAATATGTGATGGGTATAGAATTAGAGGGCTTTATAGTGACAGGCTTAAGCCTACAATTTGGTTCTCATTTTTTAGGTCATAATACTAGATGTTAGTCTTTAGGTGAGGAGATGAGGGGACTCTCGAGTGAGAGCTAGTATCTCTCATGCCTAACCAGTCTTTAAGATTCTTAAACTTTGAATTAGCAAATGTTCTTTAAATTACTTGATCAAGGGTGGATAATATAATTTCTCTTATTTGTCACAATCTCTCTCACTATTTGTTTTACTTTTGCACATGTCACTAATTTCATTGCATGAAGAAGGGTACTTCTAATATATTAAACCCAATTTTCTGATTTTCACTAAGTATTTTAGTTTAGGAGTAGAAGTAATATTGTAGTGATAATTGTAGGACATAATCAAAACAAAACCTTTATAGACTTTCCAAGCTGGGGCATGTTATTCTAGACTAGAAATTCTCTTGAAAGCCACTGTGATTAACCTCGATCTCTGTGGGATTGATATTCTGAGCTTAATCAGAAAGCCTTATATTACTTGATAACGATACGTATACTTGCGTAGAATCCCTACTATTTAAAGATATAATTGAAATCATACTTTGCTTGGGATCAAGTTTTTGGCGCCGTGTCGACACTAAAAAGTTTGGAGGTTGTCAATTGCCAGAATGAGGATATTGATGCCTGTTTTAATTTAATTTATATAAATATATAATTTGGAAAAATGTAGTATTTTTAAATTTTAAAAATACAAGACCAGACTAACCTCATATCCTTAGTAGTTTAAATAAACGAGCTTAATCCCGCAAGCAATGCATCTATCACGAAAGATAAATACACAACTTACTGGTAATACTTGATTAAATAAATTAATGAATTTATGATATCCGTTTAAGTTTATGAAAAAACCATTTTTTTATGTTGAAAGACAAGTTCCCCTATTTAATACAAAAAATTAAATAGGGTTTATATTATGTTGGGTTCTTGAAAGTTTCTTATAAAAACAAGACATTATAGTTAATTACATCTTAGATAACCGAAGTCATCTAAGAAAACTGTCGATAAAAATCAGGGGATATTGTCTTAAAGAATGTAAAAGGATAGAACTTTTCAAAAGATCAGATAAATAATTGTGAAATGGGAATGACTCAAATTTGGAACATTTATTTTTGAGATTCCAAAGGAAAAAGAACTAGGGCATGTCATGGATTCTGAGGAGAACCTTGGTAAGTTCCCAAGCTATTATACTATTTAGTTTCAGTTTCAAGAAAAAATTATTTAAATATTTCATCCTACCCGTTTTATTGATTAGGGCTTACATTCGTATGAGATGATCACACAAATAGCCTAGAAGATATGAGGATTTAGGTCGTGATGAACGAAAACCTCGGAATCCTAAAATAGGTTAGGGCTTATATTGTATAGTAGGGCTATACAAAGGCCTAAAGATGAGTTGAGGAATTATGTCGCACTAAGCAGAAAACCTTGAAATCCTATGGCTCAATTGTTTAATTCTAAGGAATGGTTTAACTAGTGTAAACATGTTTTACTGTTGAAGATGATCGTACAGCTCATAATGCTAGATGCAAGCTCCTTATCTTGGCGAGTTTAAGTTATTTAATGTGCCAATTCCTGATATCAAATCAAGTGTTTCCTAAGGTTCTGATTATTTAAATATCATGGGGAATGTTAAAAGTTATTAGAGCGACACCGGTAAGGATCCCACGATTCCCTCGTTCCTGTATCACTATTTTCTTTTGAATTTACTTAACTTAAATAAGTTATGAAGCCATTTAAACTAGGGAGATCTTGTTAGCAACCATGGGTTACCTCCTCCAAGGGACTCCCATAAATTCAAAAAGATGTTTTAAGTTTTGTGAAATTTTAAAGGATCTATGATTACCTTTGAAACAATTTGTTTTAGGTTTTGAAAATTTTGATTAATTTCTGAAAAGTTGTTTTGTTTTTGCAAATAAAGTAAAGTACACACCCAAGAAGTTATGATATTTGCAAAAAGTAAAATGACAGAAATTAAATAATCACTATAAAAGCGTACCTGTCATCTTCTTGGCATTCCCGCTGAAAGATTAGCTTTTGCAACATGTATATAATTTTACAGAAATTTAAATAAATTACAAGAGTAGATGAAGGCATATCTAACAAACTCCAAACTATGACTTATTGAGTCCCAAAAGATCTTATTGGATGATTTTAGAATAAAATATAACAAGTTTAATTTGTCCTTCAAAATATCTAAGAGATTTCAAACTGATCAGGGAGTGATCCCATTCTTCTTTAAAGATCTCTTGAAGCATTCGAGTTCATCTTGAACTTATCATATTGTTCCATTAATCATCCCAGGTTGAATTAAAATTACCCCATTACTCGATGAATCTTGACATTTGAACCATTTTGAGGATGGGATACTCAATTAATCAATTGATATTTTACTTAAAAGTTATATAGGTGAATGCCCCTAAGGCAGATTTCAGTCATTAAGGAATTTTGTACCCACCACTAAAGCTAGGCTGATAATGCTAATCATCAATCATGTTATCTTCTAAATCCCATCAAACTAATTTTAAAATCTAGCCTAGATCACTACCAAGCCCCTTAATAAATCTAATGGGAGAAAGATTAGCAAATGTTAAAATTTTAATTTAGGTGATAAGGATTATGATTAAAAGAAGTCAGATTATCATTAATTATGGACTTGATCATAAGTGAAGCATCATCTCCCTAGTTCAAGCCCATCACTTGGAAATCACTTGATTTTGATTAACTTCTAAATCTTGATAATTTAGCAATTTATATTTTTATTCTTTTTATGTAAAGGTAGAAAATTGGTTTCTACCTTTTACCCATTTTGTTTCAATCAACCAAAAATATTCATTAAGATCAAAATTACCTATTTTCCCTTTGATTAATCTTAAATTTTGATTGAGGTACCAAAATCTAAAATTATCACTTTACCCTTGGGGCCCTTAACCTCATAACTCAATAAGCATAATTCAAGTGAATTTAGCAAAATTTTAGAGCACCCTCACCCTAGAGCAATTAAAACATCAGAGAAAAAATGTGGTTTCAAGAAAATATGATTTTAAAAATTAATTTATTTTATCAATCAAAATAAAGTTTTTAGTTTATAGAAAAATTATTAAAGGTTTCCTTAGGTCAGAGAAACACTTAAGCAAAATTTCATGATTTTTTTAGTCAAATCCTTAATTTAATTTTATAATTATTTTTTGATTTTTATGATTTTATTTGAATGGAAAATATGTTTTATTTACAAAAATTATATTCATATTTTTGTTAAACCACTCTCAGTTCAGAGAACTCAGAGAAATAAATTTTATATTTTTATATTTTTTAATTTATTTATTACAATTATTTTGATGGGAAAAATTAAGGAAAATTCATTTTTTGGGCCTTTTTTGAAAATTTATTTTTAACTTATAAAAATTATGAAAAATATTTTAATGTGTCCTAAGTGTTCAGGAAACATTAGAAACATTTTCAAATATTTTTGTATTTTTGAATTTTTGAATTATTTTTATTTTTTAAATTTGAAATATAAATAAAAAATCAAGTATTTTATCAAAAATAACTTTTCATATTCTTCCTAACTGTATTTAATTTAATTTAATTATTTTTGTCTAAAAATACAATGTTTCTTGAAAAATTAACTTTAGTACTTAAACTTAATCAAATAATTTTCAAATTTTTACAGTGGGTTAACATGATTTTTACACACAATGTGGAATTGATTTGTTAATTTTTTACTAATATTTAATCTACATAAATTTTTACAAGATATACAAAATTAAATACATAAATGTGCAAAATTATTCAAACCATCACAATATTTTTCGTAGACTTCTCTGACAACAGGGAACCTATTAAAATTTATCTCATAATTTTTAAATGATATTTTAATTTATATAATTAATTTAAACCAAAATAGTCATCTTAGCTTAAATATTAGGGTTAGAAGCAAATAGATGCTCTCTGACCTTGAAAAAATTAGAGGACATCTCCTCTGCCACGAGGAACAAACTCTAAAAATTTCAAGCCATGATGAGCAATATTTAATTATAATAAATTAAAATACAACATAGGCTATTTAATTAAATAAAAAATAGAGAGTCAAAAAATAATTTTAATTTTTGATCTACATTATTTTCCTCTATTCACTAAGCAAGAGAGTATTTTTAATTTATTTTTATTATTTTTGTATGAAAAGTTATGAATTTTCAAAGATCTAACATTTAAAGAAATTCAAAAAATACTTATTTTTCTACTTAAACTTAAGGCACCACCTCATCCTTGTTCGCTCTGAAATCTCCACTCGAAGCTCTGTTATTCGACGCCGTCAGCCTTGTAACTACCTTATCAACTCGCCTTTTCGTTCCATCTTTGCATTCGGCTCCATCATGACCGTCCATTTAATATACGAACGATCAGATGACATCAGTTCATCATTTCTAAGTGACCCAACCAAAAGCCGTTCACACTAAGGAATCAATCAGATGGTTGTAGCAGCTTCAAATGAGTCCAACAAACCTCCAAATGAAGTCCTGGGTTGCATTGAATTGCCTAAGTATGATTTCGACTAAGACCAATTTCAACTGTTGATCAAAGTCTATGCTATGGACTCTCTGTGATGGGGATTTTGTGTGGAATCAACACCTCTCACTCATGGGGTGGTGTGTGCATAGTTAATTGGAGTTTGGTGGACTGTGGAGGTGTATGGAAATATATCCCAGTTTTTCCTGAATTTTGAACTCAAAATTGAGCACTCAAAGTGGAATCCAAAGGGGGAAAATGGCGGGCTTGAGCTTGGGAGTTCATGGAGAGTGTCTAGCAATTGGACAGAGTGTCCTCAAGGAATTTGGCTAGTTCCTATTTTAGAGATGGAGGAGGTGGTTTAAATAGAGAGGCTTGGGTTGGAGCTCAGAACTTCAATTCAGGTGCAATTGGGTGCTTAGGTGGAGGGCAAAAAAATGCCAAAGACCAATTGGAGCTGTCCAGGTTAGATGGATGAAATTAAGTTTGGATTAAAGCATGGGGGGTCTCGGTTTTGGCTCCTCCGGCAACTAGGACGGTTGGCCAGGGCAGTGAAGGTGCTCAGGTGGCTCAAGGACCTTAGGAGAATTTATCACAACAATTAATTTGGGTTGGTGATAGGTTTTGTGAAAGATCTCTTTGGCTTAAGCAATTTAGGAAACAAATCTCTTAATTTAAGGGACCTTTGGTCCATGGATCACCTAGGGTAGGCTATGTATTTTTATTTTTATTATTTTGTAAACGTGTTTTTATATATGAAATTCACGTTTTATCACATTCTTCTCATGAATTATTAGTAGTCTTCTTTATCCTTCTCCCTACTTTGAAGATATGGTTTTGTGAAGAATAGATTTTATTTTCTACGGTTTTAAATGATAATAATTTGTGAAGATTTAAACTCCGATCTTCATTTACTTTTCGATTTGGCCAATTTAAATTTGAAAAATTATTGAGAGACATATGTTCTTAAATGAGATATGATTCCTAAAACATAGGGAGAATCATATTTGATTTCATGGGAGAGTATGTCATCCATGGTATTGAGTGCAAATAAGTAGGGAAATATATATTTGTTGGATGCAGAATTGAAGATTTTAAGGTGACATATTAAAGCCCCCAATTGTTTCAGTTGATTGGAAACTAATGCGAGATTGTTAGCCCTCAGAGGAGGGAGTAGTGGGAGCTCTGGAGTGGCAGCCGATATCCTCTCAACCTAACCATGGAATTGGGGATGGATTAGTCAATGTTCTTTATAACACTCAGAAGAGGGTAAAGAATAAGAAAGCTCTTATTTGTCACAAAACAATTATATATATATTTTCAAATGATATCAATTTTTTCACAAACCATATACTCATTGTAAAGGGAAAGGATGCTTTCTTAAATTTGAACTTTCCGTCAAAATAAAAACTTTGTTTAATTTTTGCAATTTTACTTTTGAAAGTTTAATATTTAGTTTAGTTTAATTTCTGTAATCTTACATCTGCATTTTAATTAACATTCACTTGAGTAATCAATTTTCAAATTTTGCACTTTACTTTTATTTTTTTATTTTTATTATAAAAAATTTCAATAATTTACTTTAAGATTTTCCAACTTTTCTGTGGGATCGATATCTAGAACTCCATTAAAGCCCTTATTACTTGAACGATACGTATACTTGTGTTGATATTTAAGAGAGATTTGACTGTTTAAAAAGAGTTTTAAAGGATAAATAATATTTTTAAAATGTGTTTTTTTAGGATTATATTGCATATTTATTATAAATCTGTCTACATCGAGTTTTTGGAGCCGTTAGGTGGTGTCAAATTCATAAATATTTGCGGATACAAATCTCCGTGTCAATGCACCCATAATGTGAGTTGTTTTTCTGTGTGTTTTATGTCAATTTAAATCCCTAATAATAAGCCTTCCTGAAAATTATGTAGTAATTTAACATTCAAAAATAGGGTAAAAAATTTGACGCAATTTATATTAAGTAGTTAATGTGCAAAATCAAAATATTATATAAAGTATATAAAATAGTTCACACACTAGGAGTTCTACGCAAGTGCACGTATCACTTTAAGTAATATAGGGTTTTTATTAAAAACCCCGGTATCGATCCCACAGAGAGGCGCAGTAAGAAATCCTTTAGGAAAATTCTAGTATAATACTATCAAATCTTAATTTAAAAGACGAAAATTCTTAGGATAATAACATAAATCACAATAATCACATAATAAAAATTAAAGTAAGAAAGACAATTTAAAATTGGTTTGATGAATGCTAATAGAAATGTAACTAAAAGAACTAAGTTTAATAAACTACTTTCTAAACTTCAAAGTTAAAGTTACTAAGACTAAACAAAGTCTTGTGACGAAGAGTTCAAGTTTAAGAAAGTGTCCTTTCCCTTTACAATGAGTATATGGATTGCGAAGGAATTAAAATCATCTGAAAAATATATATATATAAACTATTTTGTGCAAAATAAGAGCAATCCTATTATTTACCCTCTTTCGAGTGCATAAAGAACATTGAATAATCTAGAGTTTGGTCGCTAATTTCGTGGTTAGGCTCGGAGGATACTGATCTGACTTTTTTGTTGTGATAGATTGTGTAAAATTTAATTAAATATAATCAATTAATATTGGGATTCTACGCAAGTATACTTATCGTTATCAAGTAATAATGGACATTCTATTTAAGCCCCAAATATCAATCCTACGGGGAAGGTTTAAATTCGAAATGACAAATTTGTTAAGAAATTCACAGAAAGTCAATTGAAATCACTGTAACTAATTTCAATTATTGAGTCGTAATCAAAATTAAATTTCTAAATAATTATTAGATTAAATATGCAAAATCTAAAATAGTAAATACTAATTTATTAACTATGTTTATGTAATAGAGATTCTTATGTGAAAAAACATCATTCCCACTACAATGAGGCTATGGTAAAATGAGATGAGATAAATGTTCATAATATATATTGTGCCAAATATGAGCAATTTTAATTCTCTAACTTGATAAATTGCATAGAAAATCATTGGCTAATCTTAGTATTTAGTCCCTAAATCCGTGGCTAGGCTAGGAGGATACCGACTCCCACTCTAGAGCTCCCACTTCCCTTCATCTGAAGGCTAGCTCTCGCTTCAGTTTTTAAAAACTAAGACTAAATTGAAGATTTCAGTATGCCACCCTAAAGGTTCTCCAATTCTACACCAAACAAAGAATATTTTCCTATTTATTTGCACTTAGTTTCATAAACGATGTTCTCCTTCATGGAATCAAATGTTATCCTTACTCTGTTAAAGAAATCATACTCCATTTCCCAGATCATATGTTTTACAATACATTTTAACAATTCAATTGGCCAGATCGAAGAGTAAATTAAGTTTGGAGTTAAAAAATCATCACAATTTATTTTACATTTTAATATTGTCGCATTCATATTATCTCTTCATTTCACCATATCTCAGAGAGTGGAGAAAGATAGAGGGAACTACTCAGACTTCATGAGAAAGAAATAACAAAACACAAATTTTATATATAAAAGTAAAGTTCATACAACACTAATAAACAAACAAAACTTATCTGAAACTCTTTCTCAATGCAAATCCCTTGTTCATACAGCACTGTAAACAAACAATCCTTATCTGAAAACTCTTTCTCAAAGCAAATCATTTGTAGCTTTTCTTAAGAAATGCAGGAAGATAATATCTCTCACTTTTCTCCTTCTCCAACACTCTTACAGAATGTTTCACACTAAATCTCACCACAAAAACTTTAAACTATGAAAACAAAATCACTAATTGACTCTGATATGGAAGTGGAATGGAATGATGTGGTCCAAAAAATGGATGTAGAGGAGTGAAAAATGTAGAGGAGCACTTTTTCTGATGAAATTCGGCCCAAATAGAGCCCAAGGTTGGTTCTCCAAGAGGTGCCTCTAAAAACTCTTCAAAAACTTATCAAAATACATTGAACCTTTTAAAAATAGGGTCTGCACCGCCTTTGGCGCCGTTGGCGTGTGTCTGACGCAGTCGACACTGAGTAAAAAATCTCCGCGTTAATTTATTTTGCGTCGTTGGCACTGCCCTCGGTGCTACCGACGTTGAGCATTTCTTCAAAAACGTCATTTTGACTCCAAATTTCATCATTTTTGCTTTCTTTTTTCTTTAAGCCCTAAAAATCAACAACCTGCAAGAAAACATCAAAATACCTTCCGTTAAAGTGCAATATCATCAAAAATAGGTATAAAATATAGGTCTAAAAATGCATATATTTTTGGTGTATCAAAATCCCCCAAACTTACATGTGACTTGTCTTCAAGTAACTCCTTTACTACATAAGAAAAAAAATATGACTTATGATAAAGACCTTAACTTTTAGACGTCCATATTTTAGTTTTCCAAATATAATAATATAACTTAAGAAAAATTCAAAATAACTCCAGTTAATACTAAAGGTGTAAAGATATTAAATAATTAAGTCTAAGGTTTTGATCCTCTATTTCTTTTAAGAAAAATTGCAATTTGTTATATTAAAGTCACTTAGCAAACTCATATGAAAAAGAACTTCATAAAAATTATTAATAAGTAAGTTAACATTCAAATAAAAAGTTTAGAAAATGTGTTCAAATCTTTTTTCTTAAGTTGATTCAAGTAAAACCAATTTTTAATTAGGCATCTCCTCAAGCTTCTCCTCACATCTTTTCTTTTTCTTTTTCTTTTTCTTTTTTTTTTCTTTTTCTATTTTTTTCTGAGGATTACTATATCTGGATAGTCTTTAATGATTTTGAACTTCACTATTGTTGACCTCACTTTTGGTTGAGGTCTAGAAATTTCTTTAGTAGCCTAGATCTAGCTATAGGACTTTCCTACTGACTAGTCTTAGAAAACTAGAAAAGGTACCCTCATCATTAGAAACTCAAAACTCTTCTCTTTCTCAACTTACATATTGGTCTTAACCTCTAGCACTTAGTAGGTAAGATCATTATGAGGGAACTCAAGGAGATCCCTATAGGATTACTGGCTTTAGGATCAACTCTAGGTGTTGACTTGGAACTAGGATACACCACATAGGATTACTTGGCTTTAGGATTGACCCTGGGTGTTGATTTGAAGCTAAGATACATTATACTCTTACTATATCTTCAAAATACACTAATTAAGATCAATACAAGAGAGCCCAAAATGGTGATTTCATTGATTCATGGTTCATTTAGAATGGATATCTATCCAAGTCTATTTGAAATACCTAACTTGGTCTTNGCCCTGGTGCACTCGAGTGGACTTACAATACACTTGACATCAAAAACTGATGCCAACAATTTGTTTAAAAGGAATATATTGTAAAAGCAATGCAGTGTATATGGAATAATTTAAGGTTATTTGGTTTAGTATAAATTAAATTTAGGATTTCACATTTCTTATTTGAATTGAAGTAAAACAAAATTAATGTAAAATAAATGACCAAGAGCGGTGTCTCTGATGGTGGCGAGTGCGATAGAAGGCGACAACCAGGTTGTGGTTGATTAAGCGGCAGGTTCATGGCATTGACGCTGGAGGATGTTGACGACATGCAATACCTTAGAAAAGTAGTGCATTTGAATTTCACCCAAATCCACGAGTTCCAAATACATTGAAAATTTGACAGAGAATGAATGTCAAGTATGTTGTAGTTTTATGCTCATTTTGCAGTAAACCAAATAACCTCTAAAATTTGTTCCTATGTCGATAAAATAAAAATTCAGATTTTAATTTCTTAAAGTAAAAATTATTTTTTATTAGTTAAGAAGACCTTAAACTCATATAGAATAGTTTTTACTTCTCATAATAGAAGTAATAAAATATTTTAGATTTTGAGTGTAATATATTACCATAATATATTTATAACATGATCTGCCAAAAAGATGCTCAGGGTGTGCTTAATAAATATTAATGTTTGTAAGGAATAAGTAAAAAAGACATGGTAAATGATAATATCTGATAAATTTTCTAGATTAATTTATATATTAAATGATAGATCAAGATATTATGTATTATGTTTTAAGTTATCTAATTATTCAATGGTCCACATGCTCTAAAATGTAACTTTTTATATTCTAAAGATGTTATTTGCTCTCTCAAGTCAGCATGAAAAGTTTACAAATTTATTATGAATATAAAAATAACTTTATAAATTGCATGATTTGGTGTGTGTAGGGGTGTAAACGAATTGAACACGAACGAACAGAGTTTGTGTTCGTGTTTGGTTCGTTTGAAATTTAGTTTGTTTGAAATAAGCTCGTGTTTGAAATTGTTCGTGAAGTTACTGTTCTTGTTCGTTTCTTAACGAACGAGCCGAACACGAGTCGAACACGAGCTGTTCGTGAACAACAAGCCAGTTTGACATCTCTAATATTAATATATATAAATTAATTATATAACTTATATTATATAAATATATAATATATATAAGTATATTACTAATATAGTATATTAATATACTATTATTATTATTATTTTATTATATATTATAATTTATAAAATTTA
>JXCR01147790.1:400588-427412 GCA_002079205.1 Phalaenopsis hybrid cultivar
ATTAAATAATAATATATAAATTTATCTAATTATTATTAGTTTAAAAATATATGAAATAATCATTAATTATTAATCAATTAAATTAATAAAAATAAAATTAAAATTAAAATAAATTAAAGTCATATATTTTGTCGTTTACATCGGTGGGATCTTCATCGTTTACATTGGTGGGATCAGAAGATTAAAGCTGATCAGAAGATTAAAGCTTTAAATTCCGCCACTTGAGAGTGTCTTTGTCGGTTTCTCCTTGAATCAGCGTTCAACGATGAGTTCGAAGGAGGATCACAACTTGCGCATAGAAGGATCAAGCTGGGAGGGGCTTCAAAGGCAAGGAAGGGGCTTCGGCCGTCGCGTCAGGGAGGATCATAGCTTGAGCATAGTTGGATCGAGTAGGGAGGGGCTTCGAAGGCAAGGAAACAGCACTCGTTACTTTTCCCGAAGGTAGAAGATGTAGGGGTATTATCTGACGTTCCCCACGAACGCGGGAAGCGAAAGCTGGCCGCTGGGTCTATCTCGTGGTCGGCTTTCCACCTGCTTTAACTTTCTTCGGCCGCGAAGCTGGGAGCCAAACGGGAAAAGTTTGTGGTATGGGGTCGCGTCGCGTGAAAAAAGCGGCCCCAAACGGAGCCTTATAATCTTTTATGACTCTTCATTTTCTTTTTTGTCAAGTAAAAGGGCTCCCATACGCGACACAGACGAGGCTCCGCTCCCATACTCGACGGGTCTCACCATCCCTTGTGAAAACCTCGCCGGATCCCTCTCCCTCATCGTCGAGCTCACCGCCGAAACTCCCTCCGTCGCTGGCACCGTTCGCTGCCTGTTCTGCTCTGCCAGTCGTGCCTCCCTCGCCAGTTGTGCCTCCCTCTCTCTCCCTCTCTCATTTTCATGAGCCTTGTTGACCTCACTTTTGGTTGAGGTCTAGAAATTTCTTTAATAGCCTAGGTCTAGCTATAGGACTTTCCTANTGGACCAAACTCTGAATTAGTAAATGTTCTTTATAGCACTCAAAAAAGTGTAAAAAATAGAATTTCTCGTATTTGGCACAAAAAAGTTTTTATATATATTTTCAAATGATTTTAATTTCTTCACAATCCATACACTCATTGTAAAAGGGAATGATGCTTTCTTAAATTTGAACTTTCCGTCACAACAAAAACTTTGTTTAATTTTTGTAAGTTTACTTGTATTTAGTTTAGTTTAATTTCTATAGTCTTACATTTACATTTTAATTAGCATTCACTTGAATAATTAATTTTCAAACTTTGCACTTTTCTTTACTTTTACTTTTATATTTTTAGATTAAAAAATAATTTTCATAGTTTACTTTTAGGATTTTCGAACTTCCTTGTGGGCTCAATAACTAGGACTCCATTCGAGCCCTTTATTACTTGAGAAATACGAATACTTGCATTGATTTTAAAGGGGATTTGGTAGTTTAAAAAAAGTTTTAAAAGATAAATTATTTTCATAAAAGGTATTTTGTTGGGATTATATTGCATATTTATTATAGATCTTTCATGTGTAATTTTGTAATATTGAAAAATATTTGCAAATTTCTCACACTAAATCTCCTCTCCCCCCACCCCCCCACATCAAATTTTTTGCGCCGTTGTCGAGGATGTATTGGAAAATATTAGTATTTTAATTTATTTTATTTGAAATATAATAAACAAATAAAATATAAAAAAAAAGAGAGTGTTTGTAGTTTTGTTTGAATATTTTCTTATTTAACTGTGTTACTTGCCTTTTATTATTTGGTTTATTTTGTTAATGACTAGTATAAGATCTAAAAATTTAGTACCTTATGATTCTTAGCTAGAAAGAACTGTTAGAAAAAATTAAAAACAGCAAACAGAGAAAGATCATTTTAGCAAAATGACTTGCAATTTAAACAATGCTGGAAATTAAAATGAACATCATTAGATACCTTTAAGAGATTTTGCTAATCCTACAGTAGATGAAATTTATTTAAGTATACAAAACCCTGCTGTAGCTGCCAATTCATTTGAGCTTAAACCTGCTGTTATCGAAATTGTATAAAACAATTAGTTTGGAGGAACACCAACTGACGATCCTAATTTACAACTTACTAGTTTTCTAGAATTGTGTGCTACATTTAAATATGATGGAATATCAAATAATGATGTGAGGCTTAGACTTTTTCTTTTTTCACTAAGGGATAAAGCTAAGATGTGGTTAAACTTGTTAGCACATGGATCTATCAGAACATGGGCTGATTTATCACAAAAATTCATATCTAAATATTTCTCACCTTAAAAAAGTGCTAAGTTTAGAAATGATATCACATCTTATTGTTAGTTTTAAGGGAATCAATTTACGAAGCCTAAGAAAGATTTAAGGATCTCCTTAAAAAGTGTCCACACCATGCATTGCCAGATTGGTTAATAATTCAAACTTTTTATAATGGGTTGGTTGGATGTCTTAGATCGATAATTGATGTTGTTGTTGATGGATCACTAATGTAAAAGCATTTTGATGAAACATATTCATTAATTCAAGAGATGGCTATAATAATTTTTAATGGTCCTCTGAAAGGGTAAATCCAAAAAGAGTAGTTGTACTCAAGATTCTGATGTAATATTTATGTTAGCTCCCCAAATAGCTGCTATATCAAAGAAGATAGATCAATATGGAATGAATTATTTTCAGTCAACACCTGTGCTTGAGGAAAACTCATTGGGACAAATGATAGAATCTCAATATTTTTATGATACCTTAAATGCAACAAATAATTGTTCTAATAACCCTTATCCTAATTATTATAATCCTGGATGGAAGAATCATCCAAAATTTAGTTGGAGTAATAATAACTCTAATACTGCAAATCAACAATGAGGAAACACTACTGCGAACCCATTATGAAACTCCAACAATCAAGGTAATCAAGCTTATAAACCTTATTACACCTCAGGATTTAATAATTTGTAGAGTAAGGAGTAAAAGCAATCAATGGAAGAATTAATATTGCAAATGGGTAGTTAATCACAAAGTCAAGGAGCAACAATCATAAACAAGGAAATTCAAATGGGATGTATTGCTACAGTACTTAACAATAAACCTCCAGGAATATTGCCTAGTAATTTTGAAGCAAATCTTAAAGATCAAAACAAAGAGGAAATTAAATCTATTCAACTGGCAAGTAGAAAAGAATTAGGAAATATAGTTCAACAAGAAGTTGAAGTTGGTAATTTTGAAGCAGAAAGTCCAATTAAACAAATGAAAATCACTGTAGAAAGACCACCACCTCCATTTCCTCAAAGATTGAAGAAGAAACAAAAATATAATCAATTTTAAAAAATTTTGGTAATTTTCGGGAAATTAACGATAAACATTCCATTTGTTGAAGCTTTGGAACAAATACTAAGCTATGTGAAGCTCATGAAGGATACACTTAATAAGAAAAAGAAATTTGTAGATAAGGATACTATTGCAATAAGCGAAGAGTGCAGCGCTATAATTTAGAAAAAGCTTCTTGAAAAACTTAAAGATCCTGGTAGTTTTACAATTCCTTGTACTATTAGCAAACTATTTTAGGGAAAAGCTTTATGTGATTTAGGACCCAGTATTAATCTTATGTTGTTATCAATGTTTAAAAGGTTGGGCTTAGGAGATATTTCACTTACAATTGTAACTCTTCAGTTAGTTGATCGTTCAATTACCTATCCTAAAAAAATTCCTATTATCTTAGGAAAAATTAAAAAAATTAAAAAAATTCGAGTTGTAGAAGATGTTTTGGAAAAATTAAAAAAATTTATCTTTTCTGTGGACTTTATTGTAATACATTTGGAAGAATATAAATAAATTCCTATATTTTAGGAAGACCATTGTAAGCCACTAAAAGAGCTTTAATAGATGTGTAGAAAGGAGAACTAACTATGAGAGTTAGTTATCATAAAGTTACATTTAATATTGCAAAATTAATGAGATACCCTGCATAAGAGCAAAAGATTGAATGCTTTAGAATGTATATTAATGGATATTTAAGCCATGAATATTTCAAGAAGACTATTGAAAGTGAATTTAAAAAGGAATATAAGGAATATCAAGATGAGGATAAAATTTAAGATGAATCTATAGAAGTGAGTAACGAAAATTTGGATTACATTTTGAAAAAATATAAAATGTTAAACCTTATAGAAATTAATAAGAATTTGATTCCATGTATTGAGAAACCTTCCTACACATTTGAAGTATGCATTTTTAGGAGATTTATCTACATTACCTGTTGGAGTTTCCTCATAATTAACTGATACGCAAAAAAACCAGTTATTGGAAACTTAAAAAAGATATAAGAAAGCATTTGGATGAATATTTGCTGATATTAAAGGAATCAATCCTTCAATTTGTATGCATAGAAACTTATTAGAAGATCAACAGGAACTAAGAGCTGATCCGCAAAGGAGATTAAATCCTATGATGAATGAAGCTGTGAAGAAAGAGATTTTCAAATAGTTAGATGCTCGAATAATATATCCTATTTTTGGCAGTGCTTGGGTAGGTCTAATTCACTGTGTTCCAAATAAAGGTGGTGTGATAGTAGTGAAAAATGAGCATAACAAATTAATATCAATAAGATAAGTCACCAGTTGGAGAATCTGCATTGATTAGAGAAAATTAAATTCTGCTACCAGGAAAGATCATTTTCTTTTACCCTTTTTGGACAAGATGTTGGAAAGATTGGCTGGGCATAAATATTTTGTTTTTCTACATGGATATACTGGTTATCACCAAATACCTATTACTCCAGAGGATCAAGAGAAAACAAAATTTACTAGTCCTTATGGAACTTTTGCTTTTCAGTGAATGCCCTTTGGAGTATGTAATGCGCCTGCAACATTTCAAAGATGTATGATGTCAACTTTTAGTGATTTGATTGAAAAAGGGATTGAAGCCTTTATGGATGATTTTTCATTATTTGGAACTTCATTCAAAATATATTTAAATCATTTAAAAGCAGCTCTGGAACATTGAGAAAAGACTAATCTCTTATTAAACTGGGAAAAATGTTAGTTTTTGGTTGCAGGAGCAATTGTACTTGAGCATAAAATTTCAAAAAATGTTCTAGAAGTAGATCTGTGAAAATACAAGTTAAATCAAACTTACATCCACTTACTACATTAAGTGAAGTTAGGAGCTTTTTAGGACATGGTGGATTTTATAGGAGATATATTAAAAACTTTTCAAAATTACTAAAACTTTTCAAAATTACTAAAACTTTATGCTAACTTCTGGATAAAGGTACAAAATTTGACTTTGATTAAGATTGCCTTAAAGCCTTCCAAACTTTAAAGGAAAAGTTGATCACTGATCATATAATTGTCTAACCTGATTGGGAGAAACCTTTTGAGTAAATGTGTGATGCTAGTGATTATGCAATATGAGCTCTTTTAAAGCAGAGATATAATAAGTTTCTTAAAGTTATCTACTATGCTAGTGAGACTCTTAATGATGCTCAGATTAATTACACCACCAGTGGAAAAGAGTTATTAACCATTGTGTATGCTTTTGATAAGTTTAGGTCAAATCTGATTGGAGCTAAATATTTTGTGCATACTAATCATTCAACTATTAAATATTTGATGCAAAAGAAGGATGCTAAACCAAGATTAATTAGATGGGTACTTCTTATGCAAGAATTTGATTTTGTAATAGTCTATAGGAAAGGGACTAATAATTAATTTGTTGATCATCTATCTAATCTAAAACAAGAAGAAATACTTGATTTGGAGAGAGAAATTAATGAAACTTTTTTTGATGAAAAACTTTATGCTGTAAAAGGATGGGAAATATAGTGGTATGCTAATGTTGTAAATTATATTGTTAGTGGTATTTTACCTTATGGGCTGATAAAACAATAATAAAAGAAATTCATTTATTATGCAAAATAAAATTTTTGGGATGATCTTTATTTTTATAGACAATGCAAAAATTTAATAATAAGACGATGTGTGCATTATAAAGAAATTTAAGAAATTATCTAAAAATGTCATGATTCTAAATTTGGTGGTCATTTTGGGAATGACAGAACTGTTTATATAATTTTACAATTTGGATTTTTATTGGCCTAATCTATTTAGAGATGTTAATATATATATATATCAAAACATGTGATCAGTGACAGAGAGTAGGTAATATTTTAAAAGGAAATGAAATGCCTCTAAGTTTTAATTTAGAAATTGAAAGTTTTGATGCATGGGGATTGGATTTAATGGGACCATTTATACCTTCATTGGTAAATATATAAATATTGATTGCAGTGGATTACATTGCAAAATGGATTGAAGAATTCGCTTTACCTCGATGTGATGCTCGGAGTGTTTTAAATTTTTTAATTGAAAACATTTTTACAAGATATGAAATGCCGAGTGTAATCATACCGATGGATGATCTCATTTTAAGAATCAATAATTGCAAAATTGATGGAAAAATATAAGAAAATGGATAAAATTGCAACTGCTTATCATCCCCAGACTAGTGGTTTAGCAGAAGTATCTAATCGTAAAATTAAGAGAATTTTGAAAAAGAATGTTAATCCTAATAAAATTGATTGGTTTACTAGATTAGATACTGCATTATGGGCATACACGACTACCTATAAGACACCCCATATAAATTAATTTTTGGGATGACATGTCACTTACCAGTTAAATTGGAGCATAAAGCTTATTAGACATGAAAGAATTTAATTTCAATTAGAAAGATGCAGTTGAGAAAAGATTATTGCAATTGAATGAGTTTGAGGAAATTAGGAGATAATGCAAGGATTTATAAGGAAAAGATGAAGGAATGACATTATCGATATATAATAAAAAGAGAATTTGAACCTGCATAAGATATTTTATTATATAATACAAAATTTAAATTATTTCCTGGAAAATTAAAGTCTAAGTGGAAAGGGTGATTCAGAGTTATAAAAGTCTATCCCTGTGAGGTAATTAATATTGAAGACCCTAAGACTGGAAGAATATTTAAAATGAATGGGCACAGAGCGAAATCATATTTTGATGATCAAAGAACAGCTTTTAAAAAGACTGTAATGTTAGGTCTACCAGTATAAGACTAGGAAGTCGGGCTGACGATATTAAACCAAGTGTTTTGTTGGAGCTAACCCATATTTATCATTATTTAGTTTGCTTTTGAGTTTGTTTTGTTTGAAATAATTTACGTATACTTAAGTTTGGTCTTTATATAATCCGTATATTTGATAAAATATTTAGAAACATCTTTATGTGACTAATTTTATGAAAAAATTGAGATTTTTTTGATCGAAATCAAATTGGTGAAAAATTTTGGAACTAGCACATGATGCGCCGAATTCCAGAGAATTGCCGCATGATGCGCTGTGTGTTTGAAAATAATTTAAAACATGTCAAATGGTGGTTTTTGGAGGTTTCTTCTCCATATAACTCCTAAAAACCGAATCCAAGCCATATTTTATGGGGGAAAATGAGGGAAGACTCACCACTTTTCAAATATTTTATGGCTTCCCACTCTAAAACTCCGCTAGATTTGGAATTTTCAACCAGAGAAAGTTTATCAATTTTGATGCGTAGAAGTTACATGATCGAGTGCTAGTGTAGAAGGGGCTTCTCAAAGAAAGGGGATTTGTGAATCAAGGATTCAACACGCCGAATACTTGAGTAGAAGAGAATTTCCGCAGAGGTGTTGGAAAGTGCTTTGCTACACTACTGTCGCTATTGTTGTTCTTGTATTAAAATAATTTTATGCAAATCTTCAAGCGATCAACCAAGGAATGATTTACGTGTGAGGCAGGTTTGAGCAATTACCTCCTTTAAGAATGTTGACCTCATTTTCGGTTGAGGTCTAGCTTTTTCCTCTTTAGTAGCCTAAGCTCTAGCTATAGGAATTTCTTACTGACTATCCCTAAGGGACTGGAAAAGGGACCCTCACAATTAGAAATTCTAAACCCCTTCTTTGCTCAACTTGAAGTTCCACATATTGGTCTTAACCTCTAGCACTTAGTAGGTGGGATCAGTATGCGGGAACCCAATGGGAGTCTCCCATAGGATGTTCAGACCTCAAGACTAATCCTGGGTGGTTTGGTGATTGTTGAAAGGGCTTGCAAGCACTAAACTTTCTCACATACCCCAAATCCTAAGACCCCATGATTTGGTCCCATGATTCCTTATAGAAAGTTTATATGAATGAACCTAAACCCCTAGTCTTTGGCTAAAAGGGTTATAACCAGCATATTGAGCATCTAAAATGAATACTCATAAGGCGCCTATTGCTTTGGCATGGCTTCATGACTTACTTGCCCATTCTAGTTCAAAATCACCAAATTACCAAAATACCCCTACAACCCTAATTTTTGCCAAAACTCCCAAAATTACCCAAAATACCCAAATTTGCCCAAACATCATGTCAAACCACTTACCACTACCTAAATTGATCAAAATTCATCAAAATCACCAAATTCCCAAAATACCCCCAAAATTGCCAAAATTACCAAAATGCCCCTCATGACCTAAGAATTCCAAAAAATTTCCAAAAAAATCAAAAATCATCCCAAATATTCCTAATTTTAATTTTTTATTATCAATAAGACTCAAATTGACTCAATTTGACCAAATTAGTCCAATTTGACCAAAAGCCCCAATTTGCCCTTAAAGGCCCAAATGTCCCCAAATTAACCCCAAATTTTGCCCAATTGACCCCAATCTTGCCCAATTTCAATTCCAAGTCAAGATTCAACATCCCTAATCTTAATGTAAACAAAATTCAATATCAATTTGACCCAATTGCAAACCCAATTTCACCCAAATCAAAAAGCCCCAACTTTGACTATATGCCTAAATTCCCCAAGTTAACCTCCCAATTCAATTCAAAATCACTTGAGATTCTTCCGAATCCCTCATGAAATATTCCTAAATGAAACTCAACATTCAATTAGCCTAAGTTTTGGCCCAAATTCAATTTCAATTTTAAAATTCCAAATCCTTAAGTCATTCCAAAATGCCCAAATTCAATTAAAAGCCCACATGATGTATTTTGTCCCCATCATCCTTTCAAATAAAATCACTCCTAAAGTTCTAAATAAAAAAATCAAATCATTCCAAATCAAGAATCATGCCAAACTCCACTAAAATATCTTATAAATTCAAAAATCCCTTCTCATGAAAATTAGTCAAGCCTTATGCAAGCCATGAAGCCACTCCCAAGCCATAGAAAAATCATGAGAGTTATGCACCTCATCAAACTTTTAATGGCAACAGACCAAGCCACTTTCAAGTCTCCTTAAAAAGTTTTTAACCCTTATAATGAATCCTCTAAACCTCATACTTAACCAAATCACTTCGATGGAAACTTCTCCAAGCCAATTTAGCTGACCCATCTGATCCTCTTCAGCCTAAAACCAACCTTGGTGGCTGAACCCAACCCAAACCATGCTTTGACCCAATTTGACCCAAAATGGCCTTTTCCTCATACTATTTCAATTCCATTCCTTTACACATGACCAACCCAAATTGAATTCACCAAGACCAAACCCTGACCTCCTTAGGTCGGACGGTGACCCTTTCGTGGTCGGTCGACCACCTTGGCTGCCGGAAAAGCCACCCCAAGTGTTCCCCCATGGATAAAACTCTAAATTAAACCCATCCAAGTTGGCTCATCCCAGTTGTATTTTTGCACCTTGTTGGCATTCACATAAGCAACCAAAAGCACCCACCAATTGCCCTTGGTGCCCTCTCCATCCCCCTCTATTTAAACCCACCCTCCATGGCCAAACAAAGAGAGCTTGAATTTCCTTAGGGAGACTCTATCAAATTGCTTCCAGAGCTTCATTGAGACCCCTTGACCTTAAACTAACCACCCTTATCCACTCAAATCAACTGCTCGAGTTCAAGTTTGGAGCTTAAATTTAAGGCCGAAATAGGACACTCACCAAACCTCCACCAAATCTAAATTAATTGCACGCACCCCATCCCCACAGTGAGAGAGAGGAAGATCCCCCAAAAAAGCCCCATCACCAGAGCACCCTAAGGTGGACTTTGATTGGACCCCCAAATTGACCTTGGTTGAAATCATATCTAGGCGATTCACCACTGCTTGAGGCTCAATCCCTAGGCTCTTTAGACCCCCACGAAGCTTCCACAAGCATCCAATCGAGGCTTCCCCTCTTGGAACAACGTATTGAAATTTAACCCTAAACTGAGCTTCCTTTAATTCTCCATGAGCATAGAGTTGATTTAGGGTTTGATTAATTGTATGGATGTGTGTGTCTCATCAACACGAGTAGATAGGAACAAACCTCACTTGATTTGGTTAAGTATCGAGAGAGATATTAGTGTTTGAAGGTGGATAGTTCTTAGGCTAGAGGCTTTAGGGACAATGACCCGTGGCTGTTGGATCGTGTGTTTATCAAATGGAAGGCTCTGATTGCGCCGGACGAGGAGACGGAGCAGAGCCGTAAGCTGATGGGGCAGACACGTGGACGGCGGCGTCAAACGGGAGCGTGCCACATGGAGTTTCAGAGCCGCTGTAGGTTGATGTGGCACCGCTTGGATAAGTAGATAATTAGGGGTTTTTCCTATTTATTTAAACCCTTAGAAATTCAAAAATCCATAACTTTGTGTAGAAAAATCACAAAAATAAAATAAAAATACCCTCTTACTCAGTAAATAGAGGAGAACAATGAGAATTATTTTCATGTCCATTTGATGCAAGTTTCATTTTTAATTAATTAAATGGTTTTTTCCTTATTTTGTTTCTCTATTGCATAGACCTTTCACCATGAATTGAATTTTGGGGCTTTGATTCTACATGTTGTTAGGTGATCTCGGATGTGAAAATAGTTGCATAAAAATTTTATAGTTGACTCCGCTATGCAATGGTGCCAATAGCTTGATGCAATATTTTATGAGTTAGAAATTTAAGAAATTAATGTTGGGATTCTACGCAAGTGTACGTCTCGTTATCAAGTAATAAAGGATGTTCTATTTAAGCCCCAAATATCGATCTCACGGGGAATGTTTAAATTTGAAATGATAAATTTACTAGAAAATTTACAGAAAGTTAAAACAAAGTTATTGTCACTAATTTTGAATGTTAAGATATTATCAAAACTAAATTATTTAATCTAATAAGAAAGCTAAAATACAAATTTTAAACAGTAACTGCTAAACTTTTAAACTATGTTTATGTGACGAAGATTTCATATGTGGAAAAGAATCTTTCCCACTATAGTGAGATTTTGGTAAAATGAGATGAGGTAAATGATTCAAATATGTATTATGCCATATAGAAGCAATTTTAATTCTCTACCCTCATACAGTGTTATAGAAAATCATTTCCTAATCCCAGGTTTAGTCCCTAAATCCGTGGCTAGGCTAGGAGGGTACTGGCTCCCACTCTAGAGCTCTGACTTCCCATTCACTTTAAGGTTAACTCTCGCTTTAGCTCTTAAATACTAAGACCAAATTGGGGATTTTAGTATGTCACCCTAAAGATTCTCCAATTCTACACCTAACAAAGTATATGTCCCTATTTATTTGCACTTAATTCCATGAATGAAGTTCTCCTTCATGGAATCAAATGTGATCCTCACTCTATTGTAGAACTCGTACTCCATTTCCCGAATCATATAATTCACAACATATTTTAACAATTCAATAAGCCAGATTGAAAAGTAAATTAAGTTTGGAGTTGAAAAATCATCATAATTTAATTCATATTTTAATATTGGCACATCCATATTACCTCTTCATTTCACCATATCTCAGAGTAGGGAGAAAGATAAAGTAAACTACTCAGACTTCATGAGAAAGATACAACAAAACACAAATTTCTATATAAAAAAGAAATTTCATACAACACTAATAAACAAACAACACTTATCTGAGACTCTTTCTCAGAGTAAATGCCTTGTAGCCCCCTCTAGAAAATGTAGGAACAAGAAATCTCTCACTTTTCTCCTTCTTCAACACTCTTAGAGAAGAGTTCACACTTAATCTCACCAAAAAACTCTAAATTATAAGAACAATAAACTCTAAATGGTTGTGGAATGAAAATGAAAGAATGTGTGATGCGTAGAAGGTTGAATTGGGGTGTTGAAATGTCAGGAAGAGTCAAACTTTTTATCAATTTCGGCCCCAAATAAAGCCTAGAGTTGGTTCTCCAACAGTTTCTTACAAAAACTCTTCAAAAAGTGTACAAATTCATCGAATCTTCTAGAAACAGGGGTTGAACCGACATTGGTGCCGTTGGCACCCATTCTGACACCATCAGCACCAGTGTTCCTCAATTTAATTCGATGCTCACTATCAAAGGACGTTGTCAGTGCTCCTTCTGACGTCATCGATATTGAACAAATTTGAACTTCTTCATTTTTGCTCCAAATTTCATCATTTTTGCTTCTTTTTTTGCTTCAAGTCCTAAAATACAACAACCTACAAGAAAACATAAAAATACCTTCCATTATAATGCAATATCACTAAGAATGAGTATAAAATATAGGTCTAAAAATTAATATATTTTTAGTGCATCAAAATCCCCTAAACTTACATGTTACTTATCCTCAAGTAACTCCTAGAATATATAAAAATATGACTTATGGTAAATAATTTAACTTCTAGATTTCCATATCTTAGTCTACTGAATATAATAGGAAAACTTAAGAAAAATTTAAAACAACTCCATTTAATACTTAAGGTATAAGAATATTTAGTAATCAAGTCCAAGGTTTCTGATCCTCTATTTTTTTCAACAAAAATTACAAATTGTCATATTAAAGTCACTTAAAGTATTCATATAAGAAAGAACTTCATAAAACTTTACTAGTAAAAAAACTAATACTCAAATAAATGTTTAGAAAATGTGGTTAAGCCTTCTTCTTTAAGTTGATTCAAGTGAAGCTAATTTTTAATTAGGCATCTCCCCAAGCTTCTCCCCACATCTTTTCTGTTCTTTTTCTTTCTTTTATTTTCTTTTATTTCCTTAAGCTAATATAAATTTGTTATGTGAAGCAATGTGACAAGTTTTTGACCTTAAGAAGAGGATAGTAAAGTTCAAAATCATTAAAGACTATCCAGATATAGTAATCGTCACATGAAAAGTTTAATTCATTTCTTTTTACATGAACCTTTAAGGTTTTTAATATTTTAAAAATACAATTTTCTTTACTTGAAATAGAAAAACATAGACCTTTTCTCTTATACTAAATATCTTAATCACTAAAATTAACCTTTATTATTGAAAATTTTTACTTAAGTTTACTATTTATTTAGAAACATAAATATAATTATCGAAAGTTGACCTCTAATACCAAAGGTCATGTTCAATATAAAATTTTTGAAAATATAGCTATATGAGGACAAATAAATTTAAGTTTCTTTCTTTAAAAAGATATTTTTCTTTCCCCCCAAACATAAATTTTCAAAAAATTTAGCATGAATTACTGAAAAAATAAAGGGTGAAAAAAAACATTAAATACATAAAGAAAATACATACCTGTTCAGGGGAGAAATATTTAAATGAGAGTTGAAATTTTCTGTGAGAGAGCCCTCCAAATTACTCATAGAGACTCTTTGAGACCTCCTCGCTCAAGACAACCACTTTCCCCCACTGATTCCCACTGTGGAAGCTTAATTTTGAGCTCAAAATTCTGCCTAAAACCAGGACAGAGCTCAATACACCTCCACAGTCCACCAAACTCAAATTAAACTTGCCCACACCTTCACCACATTGAAAGAAGGAGAAGCCCTATTGATCGAAAGAAAATATGTTGAGATCTGCATAATTTTTAATGATATTGCACTTTAAAGAAAGGTAATTTTGATGTTTTGTTGCAGGAATGATGAATTAGGGTCATTGGAGCAAAAAGATGCAAAAAGGAGCGAATTTGGAGCGAAAAGGATCAAAATGTGAATATTTGAACTAGGCCGCCGACGACGCCCTCGACCCCGCCGACGGCGAGTTTTTCCCGAGACTACAGAGTAAAATCTTCAGAAGCCCGCCGACGGAGCCCTCAAGGCCACCGACGGCGAGATCAACGTTGTGCCTACTCAAGCTTTGAATAAGGCCAAATTTTGAAGGGATGCTTAGGAAACTCTTGGGAAAGTTCATCCACAACTTTAAAAGAACATTTTGGCCAAAAATTAAGAGGTCCTGGAGAGCCTGGAAGGTCCTGGATGTTAGAAAGACCCTAGAGGTTAGAGAGGTTCCATTAGTGGTAACAATTGTGAGGATTAATTCAAGAAATTGTAAGAGTGGAGGGAAAGTGAGAGAATTCTTCCTTCTTGCTACTTCGAAGAGGAATTCTGTGTGCTCTAAAGAAAGGAAGAGATTCAGAGGAACTTCGAGGAGTGTTCTTGGGGAGAATTTAGAGATAAGTTATTTACTTGTTGTAGTTTGTATGACTTTAATTTTATTTATGAATTCTGAGTTTTGTTGTGTTTTTTTTGTGTTTTCCTCATGAGTTCTGAGTAGTTTTCTCTGTCTTTCTCCTTGTCTCGAGATTTTTGAAATGGTGATTTGAATTGGTGAAACCATGAAAATGTTTAAGAAATTGTGATGATCTTATCACTTCAATCTTAATTTACTTTCAATCTAGCCAATTTATTTCTTAAAATATGTTGAGTTTTACAACTAAAGTGAAGATTACATCCAAGATTCAGGGAGGTCAAAGCCTTTGGAAGTTTGGTGCAAATAAATAGGGAAATATTATTCTCAGGCGTAGAATTGGAGATCTTAGAGTGACAGACAAAAATCCCCAATTCAGTCCTATTGTTTGGGTGTTTCAGTGTAGATGTTAGCCCTCAGGTGAGGGAAACGTGGGAGCTCCGAAGTGAGAGCCGGTATGCTCCCAGCCTAGCCGCAGATTCAGTAAACAAGCATAGGATTAATCAATGTTCTTTATGCCTGGACCAAAGGGTAAAGAATATGTTTGCTCCTATTTGGCACAATATAAATTGAACTAATTCATTTTATCCATTCACTATGATTTCTTGATAAGGAGAAAGGATATTTCTTATATATTAAATATCACAATTAAACCCTACTTTATATCTTTAATTATTTATTAGTTATTAAAATTATCTATTTATTTCAATTGCCTATTAGTGACAGATAAGCAAATTGAACGTCGTTGTTGTGATTAAAGTATTGTTTTTCTAAGGTCTTAGTCCATAATTATAAACTACTCCCTATGGGATCGATATCTAGGACTCTATTAGAGCCCTATATTACTTGAGTCATACGTATACTTTCATTGACAAATTCGACTTTAACATTATTGAATATTATATTTATACATCTTATTCAAATTAGACACATTTATACAGTCGCGATCAAGTTTTTGAATGTCGTTGTTGGAAATTAAATCTTCTATTAGCGCCATCAAATTCTTATATTTGTTGATTTACTAAAATTCGGTCACCCATCAAATCCCACTTCCACAGAGACCCTAGCATAACTTTAGACCAACACCTGAAATCGAGCTTGGTCGAACTCATACCTAGACCTTTCACCACAGCAAGAAGCTCAATCCCTAACCTCCTTGGACCCCAACGAACGTGTCTAACACCTTTGATCAAAGCTTCCCTTCTCAGAGCAAAGGTATTGAAATCCCTCTCTACCTGAGCCTATTTTGATTCTCCATTTGATTATACTTAATTTCATGGCATCTTAACCATATAGATATGTTACTTTAGTCTCGACGAGCATTTTAGAAAATGATTTCATTTAATTTAGTTGAGAAATGAGGGAGATATCAAGCTTTGAAAATGGACGGTTCTCATATTAGACCATCGGGGACGATGACGGAGCACTGTTAGATCGCACGTGTATCAAATGAAGGGCTCTGATTGAGCCTGATGGGAGCACGGTTTGAAAAGGCAAAACAAGTGGCTGCTGGCGTGGATGGCGGCATCGAACGGGAGCGCGCCGCGTAGAGCTTCGGAGAGGCCTAGGTTGTGGTGGCACTGCGTTGCTTAAATAGAAAAATTGCAATTTTTTATTTATTTAAATAGCCTTAACTTTAAAAATTCATATCTTTGTGTAGAAAAATCATAAAAATAAAATAAAAATACCCTCTTGCTCAGTGAATAGAGGAGAAAAATGTGGAAATAATTTTAACTCCATTTGATGCATGCTTTATTTTTAATTAATTCAACATTATTTTGAGTCTTTTCATTCTCCATGAATATAGACATTTTACCATGGCTTGAAATTTGGGCAAGGTGTTGCGTGTGTCTTAGGGAACATTCCTTGATTTTCCAAAGTCAAAGGAGATCTCTAGATATAGAGTCATACTTTTCAAGTTTATATATATTATTTGCTTAAATTAATCATAATAATTACCACATTACTTAGAAAATTCTAAGAAAAATTTGGAATGTGTGCTATGACCAGTGAACCCTTTGAAAAATATTTCATGAGTTAAGTCATTAAAAATGCACCTAATTTCCACCAACCCTAAAACACAAAGAAAATTAATTTTAGGTAACACAAACATCTGAATGACTTGATTTTTAATCTCCACAAAGACTCAAATTTCAGAGAACTCCCCATAAAAATTTTAAAATATTTGGAGCTCATTTAATAACTCAAATTGATTTTTCAAGTTAAATGACATTTTTTGTACTAAAATGATTTTTAATAATTAAAATATAACTCAAAATATTATAAAAACTTGTTTTTGGAGTTCTCTGTGATCAAAGGAATTTTCTAAAAATAAATTTGAAATTAAAAAAAATTCCATTTTCAAGCCTTTTTTTAATATTTAAAAAATTAAAAAATGATAAAAATCACAGAAAAAATTAAATTCATAAAAATGTTCTAAATTATTTTCTAAGCACTTAGGAACAATTGGAATACTTTTTCTAATTTTCTAAATGAAGATATTGAATTTTAAAGCTTAAAATAATTTTTAAAGGCTAAAAATGAATTTTCACTAAAATAATTCTAAAAATTATAAGAAAAAATTGATAAATTATAAAATTTGATTCTCTATGTCCCTTGACATCAGAGAGATTTAATAAAAATATAAAACTTAATTTTTCACTCTTAAAATATTTTATATTGAATAAAATACTCTAGAATTAAAAAAATTCTTGCAATTCAAATATAATTTAATAAATTCTGAAATTTGGGCCTAATGCTTCTCTGGTCTAAGTCTACCTTGAGTACAACTTTCAAGGCATTAGGCTTTGTCTTGGTCAATTTATAGAATTTACTTTGAAAAATCCTATTTTTGCATTAAAAAAAATATGCAAATTAAATTAAATTTCAAAAAATCATATTTTCTCCTCTGATGTCTTGATTGACCCATGAGTAAGGGAAAATAAAAATTTTAAAGTCATTTGAATTAAATTTGACAAATTATGAAGTGATAGAGCCTTAGGGGCAAAAGTGTAATTTAGGATGTTTAGCCTTAATTAACATCTAGGCTTAATTCAAAGAGGGAAAAGGGTAACCTCGGATTTTAACTAATTCATTTGGATGATTGAAACCAAAAGGGGGATCAGTTGGTAGAAACCAATCTTACTTTTGTTAATTAAAGAATAAATTTGAAATTTCCTTAAATTATTAAAATTCGGAAGTCTAGTCAAATAAAAGATCCTAGACTTAAGGGCATATTTTTGGGTGTTAATAACTCACCAATTTAACACCTCTATTTTATCTTCAAATGAATTTCAAAAATGAATCATTGTCACTTAAAATTTTAATCTCTTTCAAAAATAACTAAAACATCCACCAAAATCTTAAGGGCTTAGTAGTGACCTAAGCTAAATCAAATATGATTAAATGAGGACTAGAAAAGTGAACCTAATTAAAATTGAACATCTTTAAAAAACTACAAGCCTAAATTAAAGTTGGCTAAATGTCCTTGATAGCGCTATGTCGGCACTATTTTTGGTGTAAGGTTTGCCCGTAAGAAGCTGTCGGTCATCGAAATTGAAATCCCGTTGCCCGCTTTGGAAGGACGTTTTTAAAAAAATTTAGTTTTGAAAAAGATGAAGTCAAACTGACCCCATAATTTTCATAGTTTAANGAGAAATTAATAAGGGTTTATATTATGCTGGGTTCGGGAAAAGCTTCTTATAAGGGCAAGCCCCTATAGTTAATTACATCATAGATAACTGAAGTTACCTAAGAATACTCTCGATAAAAGTCAAGAAAAATTACCTTCAAGGAGTTCAAATGGTAAGTACATTTCAAAAGATATCGGACCAAGAAGTGTGAAGGGGGATTGGTTCAAATTTGGAACATTTTGTTTTGGAGTCCAAAGGAGGAAACACTAGAGAATGTCACGGATCCGAAGGAAAAACTTTGGGTGACTTCCCAAGCTGTCCTACTATTTGGCTTCAATTTAGGAGATATCATTTGGATGTTTCATCCTGAAATTTTTTTTATTTATTAGGATTTACATTTGTGTGAAGCAATCAACACAAATAACCTNCAAATAAACAAACAAAAAGATCATCAGTCATCATCTTCCTCATCATCGAGATCTAACTTCTACTTTTGATATGGAGTATAAGTAGGGTGAATAAGGAACTGAACTATATGGTCACCCCTCAAGTATCTCACTAAAGCATCATCATAAGCAGCATCATACTCAATTTTCTGGTGAATCAGATCATCAGTGTGAGCATTTCCTGCCTCAACATTCTACATCCTATGATCCATCCTCGAAATATCTCCTTGTTGATTCATCATATGGTCCAACAACTCCCTGTTGCTGGGTTTACTTGAAGTAGGCTCACTAGGGGTTTTAAAAGTAGAAGGAATACTCCTGGCCTGTCTTCCAGATCTCCAATCAACATGGGACTCATAAGTCTTGATGTTGGCAGTCTCAATGGGTCTCTGAGGCTCAATCCTCTCCTCATTAGCTCTGAAATCAACTCCTGCATGCTCACAAAGTGTGTAAACCAGACTAGGGTGTGTTAATCCACCAGTGGTCTCTCACATAGCAATAGATCAAATGTTCATATAAATGATGGAGCCTACAATTATATCCATCACTTGCTGAATACAGTAGTTCAAGATGACTCTATCCTTGGTCACTTCACTATGAGGGAAAGTTAACTTTAACTCCATTTTTTATTTTTCAAGCCCCTTTTTCACTTATCAGAAAATAAATAACTTCATCTAAAGCATGATCTGTAGCAGAAAAAGAATGATACTGGCGTCTATACACATTTTCTAACTGATAAAACTCATTAATTTTTCTTTGAGGAAACTCCACCCTTTTTTCTCTAACAGAAACAAAATCATCAGAAGCATCACGAAGGTTGGCATAAAATTCCATTACAATCCCAGTTATCAATTCAGTAGTAAAATAATAGAAGTTTTCCCATTATCAAGCGATAATCAATCGTTCAACTTCTCCTCCTAGATTTTCAGAACCTCGTCCTGAATTACTTTTTTATTTTCTTGCAAACTATGACATCGAGCAGTGGTTCTAAAGCTAACAAATCTCTGCTCGTCATATTTTACTTTTCTTTTGCTCAATTTAGGTGCCATAGGAAATCTAAAAAAAATTGAAAAATTTTGAATAAATCCCAAAAATTCTGAAAATCAAAATGTGAACTACTTTAAACTTAAATCCACTAAGTAAGAGTTCGTCACTAAAAAATTTTCTCAAAAATTCTCAAAAAAAATTCAACATTTTTGATTTAGTTAATATGAGAAAAATCTTTGGTGAAAACCAAAAATTTTTACTTTAAAGTGTAGCTCTTACCTAGAGAAGATGANAAATGGATAGACCGGTTACCATCAAATTTCTATTGATCTTGAGGATCAATAAAAGACAACATTTACTAGTCCTTTTGGAAGTTTATCTTTTCAAAGAATGCCTTTCACATTATGTAATGCACCTGCAACATTCCAGAGATTTATGATGTTCATATTTAGTAAGTTAATTGATGATGGATTGGAAGTATTTATGGATGTTTTCTCTGTATTTGGAACAGCATTTGACGCATGCTTAAATTATCTTGAAAAAGTTTTAGAGTTATGTGAAAGAACTAATTTGGTTCTGAATTGGGAGAAATGTCAATTTATGGTTGCAGGAAAAAATTGTGTTAGGGCATAAAATTTCGGATGATGGTATGGAAGCAGACCCTGCAAAAATTCAAGTTATATTTAAACTAACACTTCCTACTAATGTAAGAGAGGTTAGGAGTTTTGTTGGACATGTTGGATTTTACAGGCGTTTTAATAAAGATTTTTCAAAAATTACCAAACCTCCATACCAACTTTTAGAAAAGGATAAGAAATTTGAATTTATTGAAAGTTGTTTAAATGCCTTTGATTTATTAAAGGAAAACTTAATCACAACCCCTATTACAGTTTCACCTAACTGGGAGAAACCATTTGAATTGTGATACTAGTGATTATGCAATTGGAGCTCTTCTTGGACAATGTTATGAAAAGATTTTTAAAGTTATATACTAAACTAGTAAAACTCTTAATGATGCACAAATTAACTATATTGTTACTGAAAAAGAGTTACTAGCCATGTATGCTTTAGATAAATTCAGATCTTATTTAATTGGAGATAAATGTGTTGTTTATACTGATCACTCTGCTATTAAATATCTGATGCAAAAGAAGGATGTCAAACCAAGATTGTTTAGATGGATACTTTTGATGCAAGAATTTGATCTTGTGGTTATTGATAGAAAGGGAACTGATTAAGATGGATACTATTGATGCAAGAATTTGATCTTGTGGTTATTGATAGAAAGGGAACTGATAATTTGATCATTTGTCGAGATTAGAAAATCATGAATTATCTGACACCGACAATAAAATTACAGACAAAAATTGGTAAATCAAGAATTATCTGACACTGATAATGAAATTACAAACAGTTCCCCTGAGGAACAACTTTATAATATTAATGAGTGGAAAATACCATGATATGCTGATATTGTTAACTATATTGTAAGTGATATTTTTCCACCTATGCTGACATTGCAACAACAAAGGAAATTCATTCATGATGTGAAAGCATATTTTTGGGATGAGCTTTATTTATATAAACACTGTAAAGATCTGATTAAGAGGAGATGTGTACCTTATGATGAAACTGAACTAGTCATTCAGAAATGTCATGATTCTAAATTTGGAGGACATTTTGGGATTGATAAAACTGCTTATTAAATTTTACAAGTTGGATTTTATTGGCCTACTATCTTTAGATATGTTTATAGATACATAAAAACTTGTGAATAAGTTGTATTTTATTGGCCTACTATCTTTAAAGATGTTTATAAATATATAGAAACTTGTGATCGATGTCAATGAGTAGGCAATATATTTAGAAGAAATGAAATGTCTCTAAATTTCATGTTAGAAATTGAAATCTTTGACGTTTGGGGATTAGATTTCATGGGACAATTTATTCCTTCATTTAAGAACTTATATATATTAATTGTAGTGGACTGCATTTCTAAGTGGATTGAAGCACAACCTTTACCTTGTTGTGACGCTAAAAGTGTTTCAAGGTTTTTAATGAAAAATGTTTTCACTAGATACGGAATGCCTAGAATGATTATCACTGATGGAGGATCCCATTTTAGGAATAAATACATTCAGAGATTGCCAGAAAAATTTAATATTATTCATAAAATCTCTACTGCCTATCATCCTCAAACTAGTGGGTTAGCTGAAGTTTCTAGTACAGAGATTAAACAAATACTTGGAAAGACTGTAAACCCTAGTAGGATAGATTGGTCCACTAGATTAGATATCGCATTATGGGCTTACATGACTTCTTATAAAACTCCTATTGGAATGACTTCTTACAGACTGATTTTTGAAAAGACTTGTCACTTATCAATAGGATTGGAGCATAAAGCATATTGGGCGATTAAAGAATTCAATTATAATTTGAAAGATGCTGGTAGAAAAGATTGTTACAAATGAATGAATTGGAAGAATTAAGAAATCAATCTTATGATAACGATAGAATTAAGAGATTGTTACAATTAAATGAATTAGACGAATTAAGAAATGAGTCTTATGATAATGACAAAATTTATAAGGAGCAATAAAAGTTATGGCATGATTTGAAGATTAACTAGAAGAACTTTGAACTAGGACAAGAAGTTTTTCTTTACAACACTAGGCTGAAGTTATTTCTTGGGAAATTGAAGTCTCGTTGGTTAGGACCCTTTACTGTGACTCAAGTTTATACGTACGAAACTATTGAAATTGAAGATCAAAAGATGGGAAATAGATTTAAAGTAAATGGACACAGATTAAAATCATATTATAAGGGTAAAAGACCAAATTTTATAGAGGTTTTAATCATCAGTCAACCTGAATGACACCAGAATAGGTCAGGCAGACGATGTTAAACCAAGCGCTTTATGGGAGGCAACCCATATTTATCTTTACTTTTATCGTGATTATAGTAGTTATTATTTAAATTTATTGTTAGTTTATAGTAGTATTAAGCTCTACTACTCTTATTTACCCTTAAATTTGAAATTATCATTAGTTTGTGGTAGTATTGAACTCTACTACTCATATTTATCCTTGAATCGAAATTATAGTTAGTTTGCGGTATTATTATACTCTACTACTCTTATTTACCCTTGAATCATCATAAAAATTGGATCCATAGAGGTTATTTTGTTGTAGTATTAAGTTCTACTACTCTTATTTACACTTGAAATATCTTAAAATTGGATCCATGAAGAAAAATTGGAACGCATTCGGACCAGAGAGAAACTATGCAAATTTTGCCTTGGGCTCTGACGGCGACGGCGGGTTTTTTTCGAGATTCTAGAAAAAATTAATACAGAGGCGCACCAACAGTGCCATCAACCACGCCGACGGTGAGACTGGCAAATTGGCGGTTACTTGGGTTCAAATGGCAGTTTTTGGCGATTTTTGGGCGGGAATTGTCTTTTCAAACTCAGAAAATCGATTTCTAGTTCATATTTTGCCTCCAAAAATGAAGTGAAACTCCATCAATTTCAGTCCTATGACGCCCAATTCCCCTGATAATCCCAGAATGGGGGTTTTCAATTGGCAAAAGTTTATTAGTGCGGAAGCGCAACGAATCTTCAACAAGTTACTGACAAAGAAAAGATTGATCAAGGAACGAGGATTTGTAAATCGCGGAATGAATAATCTCATGACAGATATTGAAGAAATAATAGTGCGACGAAGATGGGAAGTGTTGTGCTACACTACCGTCGATGTGGTTGTTCCAGTGGTGAAAGAATTTTATGCAAATTTACATGGAATCAACCAGGGAGTTGTTTAGGTGCGAGGAAGATGGCTCACTTTCACTCCTGCATGGATCAACAAATTATATATGATAGAGAATGTTCCTGTCTATCATTATTCCAATTTCGTCCCAATAAGAAACCAGATGAATGAAATTTATCAATATTTAACGGACGAAACTGATGACTGGGAAACAAAAGAAAACGAGTATGTTCGTTTTTCTGCGACACTCCTAAATCCCGTTTCAAAACATTGGCACTTTTTCATTTCTGTGAAACTTTTACCGACAATGAAGATCGGTAAAGTTTCTAAAGAAAGTGCCATTTTGAATTACTGCTTCCAAAGGGGACTGTCAATCGACATTGGATCTATAATTGTGAAGTCGGTTTTGGGTCTGATCATTCATGGATCAACTTATGGGCTTGAACAACCCTCCACAATTTTCTTACTTTACAGTCAGTTCCAAGTGTCCTATGAAAATTGGGAAAAGGAACTGCTACCTTGGAAGCCTTTGGACCCAACTGATAGATTCCCAATTTTTGAAGATGAAAATGACATGGCGATCATAGTATATCAAGCATCTCAGAATTCACTGTCAGTTCAACCCTTAGTCCCTGATACGTCTTTCGTGATCCTATGTCGAATCAAGAAATTTGAAAAGGAGGTACAGAATGTCATGAATGCGATTAATAATATCTCCAATTTTGTTGGCGTTATTTCGGGTTGGTTTGTGGAGTTGCCCGTAAGAAGCTATCGGCCACCGGAATCGAAATCCTGTCGCCCGCTTCGGAAGGACGCTAAACTATGAAGTCAAACTGACCCCCTATTTTTCATAGTTTAAAACAAAAGAGCACTGTACCTCAAATCCTGTATTTATCCCGGAGGATAAACACAAGACTTGAGGATGAGGCTCGATCAAATAAACTAAGGAAAGTATGACGTCCGTTTGGTCTGCGAAACCTTTGTATTTGCCGACAAGTTCCCCTATTTAATATAAAGGATTAAATAGGGTTTATATTAAGCTGGGTTCGAACATCCTTCCTATAAGGGCAAGCCCCTATATTTAATTACATCTTAAATGACCAAAGCAACCTAAGAAAACTCTCGATAAAAATCAAGAAAAATTATCTTCAAGGAATTTCAAAGGGTAGGCTTAGAAGACTCTCGATAAAAATCAGGAAATATTATCTTCAAGGAATTTCAAAGGGTAGGACTCCAACCTCGATAAAAATCAGGAGAAATATTATCTTCAAGGAGTTTCAAAGGGTAGGACTTTTCAATGTTTCGATAAAAATCAGGAAATATTATCTTCAAGGAGTTTCAAAGGGTAGGACTTTTCAATGAGACCCGATAAAAATCAAGAAATATTATCTTCAAGGAATTTCAAAGGGTAGGACTCTTCAACGAAATAACTCTCAATAAAAATCAAGAAATATTATCTTCAAGGAATTTCAAAGGGTAGGACTCTTCAACGAAATCGGTGTAGAGGTGTGAAAAGGGAATGGTTCAAATTTTGAACATTTTATTGTAGAATCCAAAGGAAGAAAAGGTGTGAAAGGGGATTGGTTTAAATTTGGAACATTTTTATTATAGAATCCAAAGGAAGAAGAACTAGGGGTTGCCATAGATCCAAAGGAGAACCTCGGTGACTTCCCAAGCTATCCTAATGTTTGGCTTCAGTTTTGAGAAGAAATATTTAAGTGTTTCATCCTGCCAATTTTATTAGTTAGGGCTTACATTCGTGTGAAATGATCACACAAATAGCTTAGAAGATGTGAGGATTTAGGTCGTGACAAACGACAAACTCGGAATCCTAAGACGAGTTAGGGCTTATATTGTATAGAAGAGCTATGCAAAGACCTAAGGATAAGGTGAGGATTTACATTGCATAAGCAAGCGACCTCGAAGTCCTATGGCTTTGTTGTTTNCCGTAGGTTACCTTCTCCGAGGAATTCCCTATCTTTCGATAGAGACATCTTAATTTAGTCGAAGTTGTGGTTTTGTGTGATGTTTGTGATTAAATTTTGAGTTGTTTTATATTTTGCATGTTCTGGCGGGGAATTTTATCTTGGTTGATTTTTAATTTTGGTTTTGGGTTATGGTTAACATGCAAAGCGATGAATTTTATCTTGGTTGATTTTAGTTTTGGTTTTGGTTATGGTTTTGGTTAACATGCAAGAGGTGAATTTTATCTTGGTTGATTTTAGTTTTAGTTTTGGTTTTGGCTTTGGTTTTGGGATTATTTTGGTTCTGTGGCTATCCATTTTATCTTGGTTGATTTTTAATTTTGGTTTTGGGTTATGGTTATGGTTAACATGCAAATTTTGTGTGATGTTTGTGATTAAATTTTGAGTTGTTTTATATTTTGAATGTTGTGGAGGTGAGTTTAGTCTTGGTTGATTTTAGTTTTGGTTTTGAGTTATGGTTATGGTTAACATGCAAGTTTATGCAAGCATGAAACATGTAAGGATGAGGCAGAAGAGAAAATGGTACTATAAACCGTAAAAGCGTACCAGGCAAGTCTTCTCGTTCACCACCTGAAACTTAAAATGCATGTTAAGGCAGTTTATGAAGAGTAAGAAAGGTAAAATTTTAGTAATTTTCCTAACCCTATGTCATATGTTGGTGAGTCCTTAAAAGTTTAATTAAGGATGATTTCATTGAGCGAAGCATATTAAGTTTAATAGGCCTCTTAGGTATCCAACAAGTTAAGAGGGGGAAGCAGGTCCATGCCACTCTCTCACAAACTAGTGAAAAGCCTCGAATCCGTTTAAACTCATTATGTTACTTAATGGTTCATCCTGTGAATACCCTTATTACTCAGTGAACATCGATGCTCAATTATCCCTAAGAATAGGGTAATTATCATTTATCATTTAATTTGAAAATAATGTGGGTGAAGACCCTTAAAGAGGCAAGTTAATGTAATTTCAACACTTAGCCAAATTTTAATCCTAAATAGGCTTAGTGGTGTTTCAAGGATGTTTGATATAATTATGTTTATTTCTCTAATCCTCTTTTAGAGTCACGTAGTGGTGTTTCAAGGATGTTTGATTTAGTTATGTTTATTTCTCTAATCCTCATTTAGTCAAGGTGGTGTTTCAAGGATGTTTGATATAATTATGTTTATTTCTCTAATCCTCTTTTAGTCAATCAATTTAGCCTAAGTCACCACTAAGCCCTTAAGAGCTAGGTGAGTGTCTTAATTAGAGGGTTAAATTTTTAGTGGTCGTGATTCATGATTTGAATTTTATTTGAAAGTCAACATAGGGATATTAAATTTATTAATTATTGACTTCAAAAGTCATACCCCTAAGTCCAAGATCATTTAATTTTAATAAACTTCCAAATTTTAATAATTTAGAAATTTATTAATCTTAATTGAGAAAGTGAGGTTGGTTTCTACCAAATAAACCCATTTATGTTTTAAACATCAAATAAATTGATTAAGATCAGAGGTTACCCATTCCCCTCTTTGAATTAAGCCTAAGGGTTAATTAAGGCAAGATTTCCAAAATTACACACTTACTCCTAAGGCTCTAATACTTCATAATTTGTCAAATTCAATTCAAATGACTTTAAAATTTTTATC
>JXCR01147790.1:437321-475821 GCA_002079205.1 Phalaenopsis hybrid cultivar
GAATGTAAGGACCGACCTCAAATGTAAAGAATCAGAAATGTGGGACTGATTGAGAAATGAGAATTGAAATGGTGGTCAATTCTCAAAAGAAGGTGTCGGAATGTAAGCACCGACCTCAAATGTAAGGAATCAGAAATGTGGGACTGATTCAGAAATCAGAATTGAAATGTAGGTCAATTCTCAAAAGAAGGTGTCGGAACGTAAGGGCCTACCTCAAATGTAAAGAATANAAGAGATCACAGAAGTCAACTTAAGGAGCGGAAAGGTGTTATCACCAAGAATAGCTCCAATAGACAAAGGAAAACAGATAATGACTCGAGAAGAGATACCCTCACCTACGTCAGTGAAAGAACCACATAATCAAGATAAAATCGGAGGACCCTACAAAGTAGACTACAACGTGCTAGCTCATCTTAGGAAGTTTCCTGTCCGATTAAGCATCTACAACGCTCTATTCTTGTCAAAGGAGATGAGTGAATCTCTAGTTACAGCTTTGCTAGATCCAAAAATTTGCTTAGCTCAGTTGGCTAGCACATCCTCAGATGAAGTTTTCTCGTTGGGAGAAAAGTCAGGGGTAACCTTCACAGATGAAGACTTGCTGCTCGGTACCGCCGACCATAACCGTCCGCTCTACATCTTTGTCAACAATGGCAGATTTGTGTTATCCAAAGTTTTAGTGGATCTTGGAGCATCTCTTAACTTGATGAGTCTATAGACGTTAGCATATTTGGACTTCAACTTTCAGGAGCTCATCCTGGATAAGATGATGTTAAGAGGATTCAATCAAAAGGGAGAAAGAGCCATTGGATCAATTTCATTACTTATGAAGGTCGGAGAATTTGTAACTACCGTTAAATTTCACATCATCGACGCTAATACCTCTTTTAACACTCTATTGGGTCAACCGTGGATTCATGAGCACAATATGGTTCAATCATCTCTTCACCAATGCGTCAAATACCACAAAGATGGTCAAGAAAATTGCATCAAGGGAGACCTACAACCATTTTCAGTGCATGAAGTTATCACAAAGATGGTCAAGAAAATTGCATCAAGGGAGATCTACAACCATTTTTAGTGCATGAAGTTGGTATACATGAAGATGCTTCCTACTACGTGCCTCCAAAGAAGACTGTCTTCTTGCACGAAATTTTGATAAACAAAGATAAAGATTCAGAATGATCACAAAAGGGAGGCCATACAACTCTGCTTCAACAACCTTCTACCACTCCATTACAACGAGTTGGTGGAGGATCTTCTAGTTCACGCACCCGAGGTTGAGGCCGGGGACGCGGACAAGGAAAGATCAACTTAATTGTTGAACGAACTAGGCCAACTATCAACATTGGTGATGAATACAGTTATGAAGATGAGGTAATGATGACAAAGCAGAAGAAGCCTCAGTATGAGATATCCCTAGAAGACATAGAGAGGAATGAATATGAAACAATGTATGATCGGATAAACCACTATGTGGATACTATGACCCTCATTCTGATTCTCCCTCAAAAGGTCGAGAGTTTAGAGGTCAAGGAAGTCCTTAGTGTTGGTTCAAAGCTGAACCTCAAAAGGTCGAGAGTTTAGAGGTCAAAGAAGTCCGTATTGTTGGTTCAATGCCAATCAAATTTTATCGTGCTTCTACCTCTACTGAGTTTGAAAAACATGTAAATTTGGATGTTGCTTCTAATGAATTAATGAAATTACCTTTTGGTTACTTCTCACCTTGTGTTCGAAAGTTAATTCAACAGGGACATTTACCAAAATGAATGCCAAAAGATAAATTTTAACTTTTTAAAAAATTATGGAATACTAAAAGACAAACTCCCAATTCAAAAGAAGGTCTCAGATTTGGTATAGTTGGACTAATCGATGATTTTGAATTTTGCATGGTTGTTACTAGTGAGTCTGAAGAGTAGTGTCTTGATATAGAGGATGACTCTGCTGATCAACCAATAGAAGATGCTCCCCCAGAATTTGAGGAAGAAATTAAATCCACTGTCGATGAAACTGATCAACCAATAGAAGATGCTCCGCCAGAGTTTGAGGAAGAAATTAAATCCACTATCGATGAATTGAAAGAGATTAACCTCGGGACTGAAGAAACCCAGACCTACTTTTGTAAGTTCTCTACTTGATGACGAAGAATCTGCAGAATTAGTCAAACTATTAGCAGAATTCAAAGATTGTTTTGCATGGAGATACGATGAATTGTCATGACTATCAGCAGAGGTTGCTGTCCAAAAACTTGGGGTGGACAAGAATGTAACCCCAGTAAAACATGCTCCAAGGAGAATGCGCCTTGAGATAGAACAACAAGTCATCACTGAGGTGAAGAAGTTGATAGACGCCAACTTTGATAAAGAGGAGCAGTAGCCCACGTGGTTAGCCAATATTGTACCTGTTAAAAAGAAAAATGAACAGATCCGCGTTTAGGTCGACTTCAAAGATTTGAACAAGGCATGTCCAAAAGACGAGTTTCCACTACCTATACCAAAAATGATGGTGGACATCGCTTCGACACATGAAACTTTCTCCTTCATGGACGGATCGTCGGGGAATAACCAAATCAAGATGGCTCCCGATGATGCATCACTTACACCTTTCAGAGCACCGATTGGAATCTTCTGCTACACAGTGATGTCGTTTGACTTAAAGAACACCGGAGCAACATATCAGCGTGCAATGATGAAGTTTTTTGACGACCTCATTCACAATCAAGTAGAATGCTACGTGGATGATCTGGTCATCAAAAGTAAATGGAAAATAGACCATTTGTACAATTTGAGGATTTTGTTTGAATGGTTACGACAATATGACCTTAAAATGAATCCCTTAAAGTGCACCTTTGGCGTCACCTCTGGGAAATTTCTAGGATTCATTGTCCGTCATCGGGGAATCGAGATCGCATTTGGCGTCACCTCCGGGAAATTTCTAGGATTCGTTGTCCGTCATCGGGGAATCGAGATCGAACCCGGATAAGATTAAAGCTATCTTGCAAATGTCTCCCCCTAAAACCTTGAAACAGCTACGTTCCTTCCTAGGGAAGTTGGCATATCTGAGATGCTTTATTTCTAATATATCAGGTAGGTGTCAGCCTTTCTCGGCATTAATAAAAAAGGATGCCAAATTTATTTGGGAAGAGATCAGCGGACCTTTGAGGACGTTAAACAATATTTAATGACACCTCCTGTTTTGGCAGCCCCTATCCCAAGCAGGTCTTTGAGGACGTTAAATAATATTTAATGACACCTCCTATTTTGGTAGCCCTTATCCCAGAGAAACCATTGATACTTTATATCACAGCTTTAGATGACTCTCTTGGAGCCATCTTAGCCCAAATCAATGAGGAGGGTAAAGAAAATGCACTCTACTACTTTAGTTGTCGTCTGATACCGAAGGAGATAAGGTATCCACCTATTGAGAAGCATTTTCTGGCAATAATTTTCGCTGCCCAAAAGCTTAGACATTACATGCTTTCTCATAAGATCACCCTAATTTTGAAAGTTAATCCATTGCAATATTTGACAACCCGAACAACACTCTTCGGACGTTTAGCAAGATGGTCAATGATTTTATTGCAATTTGATATAACTTTTGTGCCTCTCCATGCTATCAACGGACAGATTTTAGCAGACTTTCTCGTTGCACACCCACTGCCAGCTGAGTCATCTCTCAACGACGAGTTACCAGATGAGCAAATACTACAAATGGAATTTTCTAGTGCACAGAGCTGGGAAATGTACTTTGATGGTGCTTCGTCAGCCAGGAAAGACAAGGGATCAAGCACAGTTATACCAGGCAAGGCAGTGATCAGTTTGATCTTTATTACGCCAGATAAGGGTATGTTGAGGTTCTTAAACCGCCTGACAGAGCCGTGCACCAACAATGAAGAAGAATATGAAGCCTTAATCATCAGATTGGAATTGGCAATTTCAATGGATATAACAAACGTTGTCATTTATGGTGACTCTCAACTTGTCATCCAGCAAGTATCGGACAATACAAAATTTTAAAATCAAGATTAGCAGAATACCATCGGTACGCGATGAAGCTCCTGGAGCAGATTCCAAAGGTGACTTTCTTCCGAATTCCTCAAGGAGATAATGCTCATGCCGATGCTCTAGTAAAACTCGCTAAGGAAATGGCGTGTCCCTCGGAGGATTCCATCAAAGTCACGGTGCAAGGAAGACGAGTCTTACATGGAAATGAATTCGAAACTCTACACAAACTTGGATAAGAAGAAACAATAAATATAGTTACAGACATCAACAAAGATTGACGCAAGTCATTAATAGAATATTTGCTACTGGGAAGCTGTCGGAGGACAAGTCTGAGGCGCACCACATCACAAGAAGGGCCATGTCTTACGCTCTGGTGGGAAATGTTCTCTACAGAAGATCGTTCGACCAAATGTGGCTACGGTGTTTGAGCAGAGCTGAGGCACAAAATATTGTCAAAGAAGTACATGCCGGATTGTATGGCGCTCACCAGTCAGGACCAAAAATGAAAATGAAGATCAAAAGACTCGGATATTATTGACCAACAATGATGTCTAATTGCATGGATACAGCTAGAAGATGTCACAAATGCCAAGTGCATGCGGTGGTCTTACACCAGCCTCCGAATGTGCTACACCCAACTGTTGTCTCATGGGCATTCGAGTGTTGGGGCACAGACATAATAGGTCCAATAGACCCTCCATCTTTTAAAGGACACAGTTTCACACTTGCAGCTACAGATTACTTCTCCAAATGGGCAGAGGCAGTATTCTTACGTGAGGTTACAACACAGCATGTCCTTTAATTTTTCAAAGGCCAAATCGTCTACCATTTCGGAGTACCGCAAAGAATGAAATCTGACAATGGGACAGCTTTTAAAAGTACGAAGATCAACAATTTTGTCAGAAGACATGGGATAGATTGGAGATACTCTACAATTTACTATCCTCAGAACAAATGGTCTGGACTGAAGCATTCAACAAGACACTGGTACAGATTTTGAAGAAAACACTGGATGAAAATAAAAGGGATTGTCAACAATTTCATCAAAAGACATGGGATAGATTGGAGATACTCTACAATTTACTATCCCAGAGCAAATGGTCTGGCTGCTTCAACAAGACACTGGTATAGATTTTGAAGAAAACACTGGATGAAAATAAAAGGGATTGTCATAACAAACTGTTAGAAGCCTTATGGGCCTACCGGATGACTTTCAGGACTCCCACTCAGTGTACACCTTATATGCTCGTGTACGGGCGTGATACCGCTAGAAATCCAGATGCCATCTCTCAGAGTCGTCGTTGCCAACCAACTCACTATGGAAGAAAGTGTAAAACTCAAACTTGAAGAACTGGAAAGTCTCGAGGGAAAACGATTGGAAGCACAGCAACATTTGGAGCTCTACCAGGCAAAGATGGTACAAGCCCATGAAAAATTGGTCCACCTGGGGACATTCAAAATTGGTGACCTCATACTCAAAAGACATATTCTTGCTCGCCAGAAAATCGGTGGAAAATTTGAGCCAACTTGGGAGGGACCATTTGTCATTGAGAAAGTTTTTACAGGAGGAGCCTACAAGTTAGTGGACTTCCGGGGCGAAAGACCTATGTTATCGATAAATGGACGATACTTGAAAACCTATTACGCAACCTGATGTTGCCTGCCTCCGCTTGCCTCTGCTTGCTTTTAAACTTTGAAACTTTGATTGTTTTAGGGTTATCTATATGGCCATATGTCTATGACCGGGTCCAAATTTTGTAATTAACCTCAATATAATGAAACTTTTGAGAAGATTTTTGAACTCACACGTTCTCTTTTCTACTTTTGAATTTAAATACTCCATTAAATTAAACAAAACTCACACATAAAATGAGTAATCTTTTTGACCAAAACATACTAAAATTTACTTTAATGGATACTCTATTTTGTTCTTATTCATGCCAAACTTCGGCCCACTGACGTTTCTTTCTGCATCTGCAGAAAAATGTCAGGACAGAGGCTAATCTTTGCCTTCCAGGATGGCTGGAACCTCGCAGTGAATGAAGTGATGGTGACAGAAGGAGGTGTCGTAGATTTCAACATGGATTTTAACTAGATTGATATGGACTACGAGGGTCCTCTAATGGACGTCTTCAGCAATGAAGAAAAGGAGGGACTGCCTTCACTTTTGAGGGTGACCACTCAAGACGATTTGTCACTTAAATGTAAAAACGTGATGGCAGAACAAGATCCGATGGAGGGGCCCAGCCGACTGCCCTCCATGATAGCTACTCCAACAAGGGGCCTAATAGCTTCGCCTGTGGTGAACAACAACCCAATACTCCACTCCGCAGGACACAACGTAGAAATGCAAGCTGAAAGAAACAAAGAGCCTTTCTGCGATAGAAGCGCAAGCGCCAAAGAGACGTGAGCAGTTTTCTTACCACCATTACTGGGGGACATATTTACGATCCAGATCTGAGAGAAACTTCTGCCAGCTTGCCCACTATGGATGAAGAGTCAGGATTTATGATAGGATCAGATGTGCCTCCGGTCCCAGATATCTTGTGCAGAGGTTACCCAACATGCAACGTTGAGGTACCAGCCGAGACATCAGTCACGAGAGCATTTGTAGAATGCCCGGACTGCAATGTTCTACATCTACAACATTTCAGTACCTTAGAAGAATACACTTCAAGCACCAATGAGTCTCAGAGTTTAGACTTTGCGACAAATGAATCATATGTCCCACTAGGGATGGATAAGCACGCACCATGGAGCCCAAGATCATACATCCCACTTGAGGCTGAATCTCGTATTCTGGATCGGCCAACACCAGTTTGGATTCCCACCAAGGCCAAGAGGAAGGAACGCCGCAGGCAGCAGCCAACTCCCGGTATGGTAGAATACTACAAAATAAGCAAAGTGAACAAAAGAGAATTTGAGTTCTATGAAGAGGTTTAGGGAAATTTTATCAACATATTGGAGGGCCTGGAGCCATATACCAGAGTTTTCTCTGAAACTGATGACAGAAGCATTCTAGACTTCATCTTTGATTTAAGAGATAGAAGTCGAGCGGGCCTTCTCATGGATAGAACATATTTTGAGCCGAAGAAATGGATGCGGGGAAAGGGAAGAATCACCATCCAATGCGACTATTGCTACAATTTTACAAACGACAGACAGGGAAATCCGCCTGGGATCCTCAGGTACAACCAAGTGGATCCATTACTGTAAATGATAAAATGGATGATCAAGAGAATGGTTAAGTGGAATATTCTACCTGCTACTTGCATCCCAACAGTTGTATCATCAACATTTATGAAGAAGGTGACTGCATTCCCCCACACATTGACCATCATGACTTTGTGACACCTTTTTGCACGGTCTCGTTCATGAGTAAGAGAAATATTCTGTTTGGAAAAGAAATTGATATAGTCGGCCCTGGCGAAGTCAGAGGGGCTGTGGAGATTCCTCTTCTAGTTGGGTCAATACTTGTTCTCTAGGGCAACAGTGCAGACGTTGACAAGAACTGCATTCCAGAAGTATGACACCGTAGGGTGTCTGTAACGTTCCGCAGGATGGATGACAGTAAAATACCATATGGATTCCAGCAGGACCCGGATTTGGAGGAGTTGTTTCCTTACGAGCTATGAGAAGGTTGTACCTCTAATTACATGCGAAGGGAACTCTTATCCCGGAGCATGACTTAGAAGGTATGCTTGATCAGGAGCTCAATATACCAGGCACAGAGGGTTCACTTGCTTTCTTTCAACAACATGACATGTATTTGATGTAATCAGTCTATGATGTACTCATATTTTGAGATGACTCTCAATGTATTTAAGCATGTATTACATGTTGTACCCTTTTTTGAGGCATTAGCCTATGTTTGATCTGTCGCATCTTTATTGAAGCAGATTAATGGAAATCTCTCAAGTTGTGCATTTTTGTCAATTGCCTTCTTGTGAGATAGATGAAAGCCGCGAACCATGCGATGGTTCTGAGTTCCAATGAATAAAGAACGAAACAACAAATCTTTGACAACGTAACAAAACACAAATGAAAGATAATCATAAATGAATGAATAACAAAACAAATTTCATATCAACCAATTAAAATTAAAACTTTAAAAACACAATTTTGAAAAATCAATTGTGATAAAAACAACAAGAAATAAAATAAATCTTGTGACTGGATACTTCCATTTTTCAGAATTTCCTACTCTTTGTGCGCACAGCACAACCATCGTTATCTACATTAACTCTCTACATATCCTCACAGAATTTCACATTCTGCACAAAACTCACAAAGATCTACAAATCTTCTTCAAAATCAACCTTCTCACATAACACACTACTACAAATTCAAAATCACAAGCTCTTTGTAAAGTTCATATCACATATTCAAATCAGTACCAAAATCCTGATTCTCACATCTTTAAATTGATACTTACATTTCAATTCTCTTATCTTTGAATTGATACCTACATTTCAATTCTCTTATCTTTGAATTGATACCTAAATTTCAATTCTCTCTTCTTCGGATTGATACCTACATTTCAATTCTCTCTTCTTCGGATTGAGACCTACATTTCAATTCTCATTTCCGAATAAGTCCTACATTTCTGATTCTTTGCATTCTAGGTCGGTCCTTACGTTCCGATGCTTTCTTTTGAGAATTAACCTACATTTTAATTCTTATTTTTGAATCAATTTTACATTTCTGATTCATTACATTCATGGTCGGTCCTTACATTCCGACACCCTCTTTTGAGAATTGACCTACATTTTAATTCTCATTCTCGAATCAGTCTTGCATTTCTAATTCATTACATTCAAGGTCGGTCCTTACATTCCGACGCTTTCTTTTGAGAATTGACCTACATTTCAATTTTCAATTCCGAATCATTCATACATTTATGATTCATTACATTCAAGGTCGGTCCTTACATTCCGACACTTTCTTTTGAGAATTGACCTACATTTCAATTCTCATTCTCGAATCAGTCCTACATTTCTGATTCATTACATTCGAGGTCGGTCCTTACATTATGATGCTTTCTTTTGAGAATTGACCTACATTTCAATTCTCATTTCCAAATAAGTCCTACATTTCTAATTCATTACATTTAAGGTCGGTCCTTACATTCCGACGCTTTCTTTTGAGAATTGACCTACATTTCAATTCTCAATTCTGAATCAGACCTACATTTCTAATTCATTACGTTTGAGGTCGGTCCTTACATTCCAACACTTTCTTTTAAGAATTGACCTACATTTCAATTCTCATTTCTAAATCAGTCCAACATTTCTGATTCATCACTCTCAAAATCCGTCCTTACACTCTGACTCTCTCTCTCTCTCTTTTTGAATTGATATCTAAATTTCAGTTCCCACCTTGGGGTCAACACTTACATTTTGACTCCCATCCTTTGGAAATTTTTGAAATTTCATAACTTAAAATTCACTCATCGATCCCCAACGAGAGTCCCTACTCCTTGATTTCAACCAGACGATCACCTGCTAATTCCCTGAAAAAAACAAATCACACACACAACTCTACACATACTTCCAGGTTTGTTAACTTAGGAGTTTTATTGGTTTTTTTTATCACATCGGTCAGCGCCAATACGCGCGGTGTGCTTGCCCAACACACCACGCCTATTAGGGATCCATTTGTTGACCTCAAATTTGGTTGAGGTTTAGTTTTTTTTTCTCTTTAGTAGCTTAGGGTCTAGCCATATGACTTTTACTGTTGACTATTCCTGGAAAACTAGACATGGAACACTCACCATTAGAAATTTCAAACTCTTATCAACTCAACTTGAAGTTCCACATATTGCTCTCAACCTCTAAATACTTAGTAGGTGGGGTCACTGTGGTGAAACTCAAGATGAGTCACCCTTAGGATTGCTGGACCTTAAGGTTGACCTTGGGTGTTGGTCTGGAGCTAAGGCACTCACTACACTTATCTGCACCCACAATCTACAACCCTGAACTCAAATTTCTAGCCTAGTTCCCTTGATCTTTTGGGATACTCATGTAGATGGTCGTGGGTGTTGGTCTGGAGCTAAGGCACTCACTACACTCATCTACACTCACAATCACTCACAACGATGAACTCAAATTTTTAGCCTAGATCTCTTGATCTTTTGGAATAGTCATGTAGATGGTCCCCCAACTCAAATTTCTAGCCTAGATCCCTTGATCTTTTGGGATACTCATGTAGATGGTCGCCTAAATTTTGGTCTGGAGCTAAGGCACTCACTACACTTATCTGCACCCACAATCACTCACAACCCTGAACTCAAATTTCTAGTCTAGAGCCCTTGATCTTTTGGGATACTCATGTAGATGGTCCCCTAAACCTTGAGCTAAGGCACTCACTACACTCATCTACACCCACATTCACTCACAACCCTGAACTCAAATTTAGCCCCGATCCCTTGATTTTATGGGATACTCATGAAGATGGTCCCCTAAACCTACTAGCCTAAGAATTATGGTTTGGCTAAGACCACTGTGTAGAGGACCCAAAATGAGGTTTTCATTTGTCCATGGCTTATTGGTGATGATTGGTACCTCAACTCTACCAAAATACCCATCTTGGCCTTTTACCCCTAAAACACCCCCAAATTACCAAAATACCCCTCCATAGCTCAAAATCCCAAAAATTTTAAAAATTCCCAAAACATTACAATAAATCCAAAATATTCCCAATTTCATTTCTCTCAACTACCACATGACCCAATTTATCCAATTTGACCATCTTTAACAAAAATCCCCAAATTGCCCTTTAAAGACTCAAATTTCCCCAAATCAAACTCAAATATCCATCAATTTGATCTCAATTGAGCCTAATTCCAATCCTAAACTCAAACTCACTTTTGATATGAACAAACTAAACCAAATCCAAGCTCAATTGGCCTATGATTTGAACCCAATTTTGATTTGAGTCAAAACCACAATTTTGACCATATGACTTAATCTGACAAAATTGAATCCATAGCCTAGTCAATTGGCCTCAATTAATGTTGAAAAATATTTATTACATTCGTATACATCAAAATCAACCATCAATTAGCATTGGTGAAGTCTCAAATCCATTTGATTTTGGCTTAAATCTAAAATTCCCAAATTTAGCCCCAAATTGGCTAAGTCCCCAAATTTCACACAATTGATTGCCTTAACCTCCAAATTGGCATCCAATTCATATTGGAAACTCTTCATGAGGTCTTTATTGACCATTTAAAATAATCAATTTGGACTTAGCCCAAGGCTAACCCAACCTAGACCCAAGTCTAGCCCAACATGACCAAATTGATTAAAGTTCAAAATTCCCTCAAATTGACCCTCCAATTGGACTCAAAATCACTTCCATCCTTCACCAAAGTTGTTCCTTATTATCATATACACCAAATGGAACAATTATTTAGTCCAAGTGACATGGCTAACCTAGCCCAAATCCAAGTTTTGGTCATTTTCACCCACTTGGACCCATGCACTAAATGTGATCTAACCACCCTAAAGCCACCAAATTAACTCCGTTACAACCATTAGTTGGACTTAGTGACCAGTCCAAACACCATGAAATCACCTAAATCAAGCCACCACATCCATTAGTTGGACTCAGTGACCAGTACAAACACCACAGAATCACCTAAATCAAGCCATGGACCAAAGGTCCCCCAAATTAAGGGATCTTATTTCCAAAAATGGGGATCTTTGCCAAATCAAAGCACATTTGCATTAAATTGTTGTGATGGATTCCTCTGGGTTCCCCCCTTACCAAAACTAAACCTCATTGCATTAAGTTGCTTTGACAGATTCCCCTGGATGCCCTGACTAGCCAAATCAAAACACATTTGCATTAAATTGTTGTGATAGATTCTTCTGGATGCCCTGAGTTTGCCAAATAAAGCACATTTGCATTAAATTGTTGTGATGGATTCCTCTGGGTTCCTTGAGCTTCTATCCACCTCCCCCTGGCTGGCCGGCTAGCCTAGTGGCCAGAAAAGCCCAAAACCAAGAGCCACTCCCATGGCACCTCACCCAAATCAAACCTAGAGGCTAGCTCATCCAAATCAAACTATGGAGCTCCTCTGCCCTCCACCTAAGCACCACAATGCACCCAAACTTATGCCCTGAGAGCCAACCCAAGGCCATTTTTATAAAAACTCACCTCCCACAGCCATGAGAGGTGTGCTAAAATTTCCGTAGAGAGGCCTCTCCAAACTTCACACAGAGCTTCCCTAATATCCCCTCAGTGCATTCCAACCATTTTTCCTCACCCATTCCTATTGTCGGAGTTCAATTTTGAGCTTGAAACCTTGCTGGAAACTAGGACAGACCCCAATACACCTCCATAGTCCATCAAACACAAATTAACTTCACCCACACTTTCACAACAGTAAAAAATGCTAAAGCCCCATCAAATCCCTTTTCTACAGAGCCTCTACCATAGCTCTAGATTGGTGATGATTCAACTGATGAGTTTCTATATTAACTCTTCTACAACCTGTATGTGAACTACCAATCGATGTGAGATATCCAAGAGGAAGAGAGTGAAGAAGTTGTTCGAAATTAATTTATGCATAGATCATTTCGTTTAGTACTTCTCATTTTAGTTTGTTGAGTTAGATTGAATTTCCTTACTATTGTCAAACTATTTATGTTTATGCTTTGTATTTTGATGTTTATATTTCAGTGTTAGGATGTTGGTTTGCTTTAGAACACTGAATTTGATGTTTGTTAGCTTGAAAACTATTAGTTTGTAATAGCGCAGAGTTTATATATAAATGTGAGTTTTGTGTTGTTTGTGAAAGTTTGGTGTTATAGTAATGTCTATATATGCTTAGAAATGTTCATTTGATTTAATTAGAGGTTGACTTAAAGTAGTATGGAGCAGATTTCCATAGAAACTTAAATGTGGTGAATTTAAGCTCCGTCGCATGATGCTCTAATTTACAGAGCGCTGGTGCATGAAGTGCCAGATTTGGTACATGATGCGCCAAAGACCAGAACACACCAAATAGCCTAAAAAATTTTGGAATAGCATGAACAAGCTTCTTTTCTACGGCTTGGACCATCTCCTACCTCGAAGCGTTGACCTAGGGCTTCTTATTGAGGATGGCAGAGAAGATTTGGAAGGTAAAAAATCATAGATTTCATCTTCTCTTGGTAAGGGCTTCACTTTAACATAGAAATTTTTTATTTTTTATCATGAATTTTTCCCACATTATGGAAGATCCTAAATTTGGGATTTTTATGAAAAAACCTAAAGAAAACTCATGGTGAAAAATTTCTTACCAAATAATCTTACTTGAGGAGTTAGATTTTTAATTTAGTAATTTGTTTGGAATTTACTTAAATTTTTGTAGAATATCCAATGGCTCCCCGAGTTAAGAGATGATGGTCAACCGAAGATTTTGATTCACCAAGATTGGTCAACTTCAAGGCCCAACATAGTTACAATACTCAAATGGAGACCAAATGGTTGATGCAAGAAAGGGTGTTTGCTAACCCGGTTGGCGAGATCAGAAGGCTAATCCTCACCAGAAACTGGGAAAGATTCTGCTACTTCACTGTAATAGTGATTTTCCATATGATTTGGGAGTACTACGCTAACCTGAGATTCATTGTTGGTGACCACATGCTGGTTAGAGGAAAACAAGTTGAACATATGTTAAAAGTATCAATGCTTTTATGATATGGGGAATGTATTTTTTCGTGAGCACGCTACCTTCGTGGTGACTGATTCATCACTGGATGAAGTGTGTTCCTTTTTTACTAATGGAAAAGAAGAATGGAAGATTAAAAAAACAAGATAGTTAACTTCCTTGATTCCATGCTGACTAGCTAGTCAAAGGTATGATATCACTTTATTTCTGCTAGAGTATTACCAACGAATCAACTTACCAATGTTATGAATATAGAGTTGTGTTGAACTATTGCATACATGAAAGAAATAGATGTTGATGCACTTATACTTATAGTTCATCATGCTTGAAGTAGAGCTGGTAGCTATACAGTTATTAGTTTGAGATGCTCTGCTCTAACTTTCACTTTATGTGAACAATCAGGAGTAGAGTCCTATAGAAATGAAGAAAGATTACAACTGTAGAATCCTAATGGGAGGTATATGATTTAGAGAGTTGAATCATTTGATCAATCTAGAGAAGGAAGAAGGGATATACCCTCTACATCAGCTGCAGGGGCATATACTTCTCACCCTGCATCATTATAAAACATTATGGACAAACACATGATTAAGAAAATGGACATAATTAATACTCAGAGTTAGTTGGGATAGATTGGAGCAAGAAATTCTTATAATGATGAACATCAGCAAAGGAGAGTTCAACATGATATTGATTTTGAGAATGTCATTGTGAAACATGAACAACAAAAATATAGTTGTGTAAAATTTATAAAGTTGACTCCACTTTACAACGGTGCCAAAAACTTGAAGTGGTATTTTATGAATATAAACGTTAAGAACTTAATGTTGGTATTCTATGCAAGTATATATACTGTTATCAAGTAATATAAGACTTTCTATTTAAGTCCCAAATATCGATCTCACGAGGAAGGTTTGAACTTGAAATGATAAATTAACTAAAAAAATCATAGAAATAAAACAAAATTACTGTCACTAATTTTGAATGTTTAAGATACTATAAAAGCTAATTAATTGACTACCAGCTGAATTTAAATGCAGAGCTCAAAATAGTAACTACTAATCTTTGTTTATGTGATGAAGTTTTCTAATATGAAAAATAATATTTCTCACTATAATGAGTTTTTGGTGAAATGAGACGAGATAATTGGTTTAAATTTGTATTGTGTCAAATAAGAGAAAATTTAATTATCTAGTGTGATTCAGTGTTATAGAAAATCATTGGTTAATCTTAGGTTTAGTCCCTAAATCCATGGCTAGGCTAGAAGGATACTGGCTCCCACTCCAGAGCTCCCACTTTCCTTCCCTTGAAGTCTAACTCTCACTTTAGTTTTTAAGCACTAAGATCAAATTGGGTTTTTTAGTTTGTAACCCTAGAAATCCCCAATTTTATACCAAATAAATTATATTTTCCTAGTTATTTGCACTTAATTCCACGAACAAAATTCTCCTTCAAGGACTTAAATGTGATTCTCACTATGTTGTAAAACTCATACTCTATTTCCTGGATCATAAGTTTTAAAACATATTTTAACAATTCAATTGGCCAGATCGAAAATTAAATTAAGAGTAGAGTTGAAATACCATCACAATTTTTTTTATATTTTAACATTTGCACATCCAAATAATCTCTTCATTTCACCATATCTAAGAGTAGGGAGAAAGATAAAGGAAACTACTCAAACTTCATGAGAAAGATACAACAGAACACAAATTTCATATATAAAAGAAAGTTCGTACTATAATATTAAACAAACAACACTTATCTAAAACTCTTTCTCAAAGAAAATCTCTTTTAGCCTCTCTTAAGAAATGTAGGAAGAAAAAATCTCTCACTTCTCTTCCTCTTCAACACTTCTTAGAGAAGAATTCACACTTAAACTCACCACAAAAACTCCAAACTATAATTAAAATGACTAAATAAAGGTGTGGAATGGAATTGAATGATGTAATTTGGCAAGAAGTGTTGTGAAGGGGTGATGGATGGTTGAGGGGCAAAGGAAGGCTTTTTTTTTATCAATTTTGGCTCTAAATAGAGTCTAAGGTCGGTTCTCCAATAGATCCATCCAAAAACTCTTCAAAAAGCGTCCAAATTCGTTGAATCTTCTAAAAATAGAGCTTTCATCAACACTGGCACTGTCGGTGCTCATTCTGTCGCTATCAGTGCCAGAGGCCATTTAATTTAGTCCGTCTTCTTTGTCAAACAGTGACATCTGTGCCAAGTCTGGCACCGTCGGCGATGAACAAATTATCAAAATCTCCATTTTGACTCCAAATTTTAACCTTTTTGCTTCCTTTTTGCTCCAATTCCTAAAAATCAACCATGCAATAAAAAATACCTTCCATTAAAGTTCACTATCACCCAAAATGAGTAAATAATATGGGACTAAAAATACATATATTTTTAGTATATCAAAATCCCTCAAACATAAATCGTTACTTGTCCTCAAGTAACTCTTTACTACATAAAAATATGATTCATGACTAAGATTTTAATTTCTAGATTTCCATATTTTAGTCCACTAAATACAATAGCATAACTTAAGAAAAATGTAAAATAACTCCAGTTAATACTAAAGGTATAAGAATATCTAGCAGATAAGTCTATGATTTCTGATTCTTTATTCTTTTCAAGGAAAATTTAAAGTTTTTCATATTAAAACCACTTAGAATATCCATATGAAAAAAAACTTCATGAAACTTTACTAATAAATATGCTAATACAAAAATATAAGTTTAGAAAATGTAGTCAAGCCTTCTTCTTTAAGTTGATTCAAGAGAAGCAATTTTTTAATTAAGCATCTCCTTAAGCTTCTCCTCACATCTTTTTCTTTTCTTTTTCAGGATCATTTTCAATTCTTTTCTTTTCTTTTCTATTCTTTTTCTTTTTCAGGATCATTTTTTATCCTTTTTTCTTTTTTTCCTTTTTTTCTTATGTGTGGATTACTATATCTGGATAGCCTTTAATGATTTTGAACTTCACTAACCTCTTATTAAATTTAAAAAACTTTTCACATTCATTCACTTTATAAATTTATATTATCTTTAAACACTTTTCATAAAGCTTTATCCTTTTCTTCTTATATGAATCTCTAAGATTTTTAATACTTCGAAAATACAATTTCTTTTACTTAAAATAGAAAAAAACATTGTCTTACTCTATCATACTAAATATCTTAATCTCTAAAATTAACCTTTATTATTTAAAAATTTTTACTTAGTTTACTATATTTTTAGAAACATAAATATAGTTAGCTAAAGTTACCCTCTAATACCAAAGGTCATGTTAAATTTTAAAATATTTTGAAAATAAAACTAATTGAGGAAGAATAAAATTAAGTTTCTTTTCTTTAAAAAGGAAATTTTCTCCCCCCCCCCCAATCATAAGTTTTTAAAAGATTTAACATGAGGAACTATAAAATAAAGGGTGAAAGAAAACATTTAATACATAAAGGAAAGACTTACCTGTTGAAGGTTCTGATATTGAAACTTAACTCTGAAATATTGTAGGTGCTAATATGAAAAGCTAAATTACATAAAACAATAAATAACACATAATACATATAAAAATTTGCTAAGAAAGAGTTAACTACAAATATATCCAACAAAGTACTAAAAACTAACAACAGTACTAAAATGATTTCCAATGTAAAGACAATCTCACAAATCTACTGTTCACAATTCAACATAACATTTAAAATAAAGTGTTACACTCTAAAAACAAATAATTTCAACAAGTACAACCACACATAAACTAAACAAAAATCTAACTAAAACATCATCAATCATCTTCTTCTTCTTCTTCCACATCCAAATTTTGCTGCTGATATGGGGTAAAAACAGGGTGAGTAGGAAACTGAACTGAGTGAGCACGCCTCAAGTATCTGACCATCGCACCATCATAAGCAGCATCATATTCGAAGTTCTGTCTTGTCAAATCATCATTGTGTGCATTTCTGGCCTCCATATTTTCCATTCTCAAGATATCTCTGTGTTGGATCATCATCTGCTCCATAAGTTCTTAGATAGTAGGGGTACTAGAACTAATACTTGAAGTAGAAGAAATATCCCTGGTCCTACTTCCAGATCTCCATCCAACATGAGATTCATAAGTCTTTATATTGGCAGGCTTAATAGGTTTTAGAGGTTCAATCCTCTCCTCGTCCATTATAAAACCAACTCCTGCCTATTCACATAGTGTGAAGATCAGGGCAGGGTGTGCTAAATCACCAGTAGTCTCTCCCAAAGCAATAGATCGAGTGTTTTTATAAATAATAGAGCCTACATCTATTCTTCTCATGTGTTGGATATAGAAGTTCAAGATGGCTCTATCTTTTGTAATCTCACTATGATGATTTGTTGGTATCATTCTACCAGAAATAAAGTTGTGAAAAGCCTTAAACACTACATTTAACATAGAAAGAGGAAAGTTTAACTTAACATCATTCTTCACCTTCCAAGCTCCTTTTCCATCAGTAAGAAAAGAAATAACTTCATCTAACGTCTCATTTGTAGCAGAAATGATTTGTACTGACAGTTATATACATCTTCTAACTGATAAAATTCATTAATTTTCCTTGGAGTAAATTCCATCATTTTCCCACGAACAAACACATATTCTTCAGAAGTCTCCTTAAAACTGACATAGAACTCCATAACTACACCAATAATAGCCTCGATAGTAAAGTAACAAAAATTCTTCTACTGTCGAACATTGATTTTTCTTTCGATTTCTCTACCCAGATTTTTAAATCCTCGATCCAAAATCACTTTTTTAGTTGTAAGTAGACTATTAGAAACAAATGTTGACTTTGTAATTGACAAACTTTTGATCATCAAAATCCACCTTTCTCTTTCCCTTGCTCATTCTCGGTGCCATGGTAATCTACGAAAATTTGATAAAATCCAAATAAAATCCTAAATATTCTGAAAATCACAATGTGGAACGTTTTAAAATTAAATCTACTAATTAAGAGTTTTTCACCAAAGGATTTTCTAAAAAACTTCTTAAAAAATCTCAAAAGTTTGGATCTCGGCAATGTAAGATAAATCCTGGGTGAAAATCAAAATTTTTGAGTTTAAAGTGTAGCTCTTACCTAGAGAAGATGAAATCCGAACTTTGTTTGCCTTAAAATCACCTCAAATCGGAGCAATAGCAAGCCCTAGGTGCAAATACGAGAGGTTGAATGTGTCTAAAAAGTAAAAATGACATTTTTACTGTACAAATCGCAAATTTTAAGGGGTTTGGGTGGTTTTTGGATCGAGGTCGCTGTCGGCGCCCATGCTGGCGCTAATGGCCAAAAATTTCATTTTTCTATTTTCGCAATTTTCAATTTTCTTTCAATTTACTCCAAAGTCTATTTAGTCTTTTTGAACACTAATTTTTGTCTTAAAATAATTAACAAACAAGCATTTTCACAAACAACACTAAACTAACTTTTATATATGAAAATACACTTTTTACAAATACATTTTTCTAATCACACCTTTCACATCCATAAAACAAGCTAAATTATAATTCAGCGTCGAAATCAAGCCACAACACTAGAACGCTGACACAAAACTATACACACAATCAAAGTTAAAAGAGTTTTAAAGCAAAGTAAAGTAAAGTAAATCAAATCCACACAATTACATTAAAAACATAATTACTTTAAAGTAGTAGAGAGTCCAACTTCTTCAATTTTTCTACTTCATCTTCAGTACTTTCTCCTCTCTAATATCTCCCATAGATTGGAATGGACATACAAACTGTAGAATGGTCGGTACAGGAATTGATCAGTCAAAATTTCATCGATCCATCCATTTTTCTTGAACATCTGCACCAATCCTGCTTCAATTGTTCCAGTATGATCAAATTTTTCCTTCATTCTCCAATCTAGATGATAAAAAAGGTAGTTGAGATTTTCTATTGCATTCATAATATTCTGAAATTCTTTTCTATTTTTTTATTTTATTTTCTTCTCCAAAGTTATTGAACTTCCGACTGTTTGTGGCATTAATGGTGTTGAAGCATGTGATGAATAATCCAAAATAATATCTAATGCTCTAGTTCCATTCCCAATATAATTATCATCAATAGGAATCATGGGCTCCCAAGGTAATAATATTTTCTCTCGACTTTCATATGACACTTAAGATTGACTGCTAAGTAAGAAAATTGTGGAAGGATGCCCCAGTCCATATATTGGCCCATTCATAATAATACCCAAATAGATTTGAAAATAATCGACCCGACATCAATGGACTTTTCCATTTGAATGCAAAAGTTTAAAATGGCACTTTCTCTTGTAACTATACTAATCTTCATGATAGGGAGTAATTTTGCAGATATGAAGAAATGTCATCGTTTTGATATTGAATTAAGCAGTGACGTGAAGAAACTAACGTATCTCTTATCTCAAATTTTCTAATTATCATTTTCATCAGTCAGAAAGTTATATACATCTTGCATCATATCTCTCATTGGGATAAAATTCGTATAATGACAAATTAGAACGTTTTCTATCATACACAAATCATTAATTTGAGCCAGAGTAAATGGTACAGCCTTACCTCGAACGAAGACGACTCCTTGAGTAGTTCCATGTAAATTAACATAGAATTCCTTTATCACTGGTACAACAACTGCAACGGTAGTGTAGCATAGAACTTATTAACGCCTTTGTACAATGATTTTCTCAATCTTTGAACTTAGATTACTCAATCTATTATTGACAAAGTCTCTCTCCTTAAAAAGTCACTTTTTCGTAATGACTTTGTCTTATAATCTCTGCGCGTAAAAACTAATAAACTTTCTTCTATTGAAAACTCTATACCTTGTAGTATTTCTGGAATTGGAAGCCATGTAATTCGAAATTAGGAAGTTTCTGGTCGTCCAAGGCAGTTTTTAGGCTTTTAAAAGCACCTATCGACAGTTATTTATGAGCGCAATGCCGCCAAAGTCCGCTGCATTCGCACTGAACGCGCGCAACTACTCGGGACGCCATCGATGCTCCCAATGGCGCTATCGGCGCCATGGTCTATATAGGCGGGCGCCGTCAGTGCCAGAGGCCAAATTCATGTCTTTTATTTTTTGTTTAATTTGATTCTAAATTTTCCTCCAATATCAATATTTGTCTTAATTTATGATATGTAAAATTGTGTAGGATTCAAAAATATTATTATCTCTAATATATAAAAATACTTGTTAAAAAAACTAATAATATATAGATATATATGAATTTTTATATGGGTTGTCTACCATAAAGCGCTTGGTTTAACATCGTCAGCCCGATGTACCATTGTTTAATCAGGATAACTTAACATCAAAGTCTCTTTAAATTGTGGCTTGTGTCCTTCATAATAATATTTTAATCGATGCCCATTAACTTTAAATATCTCTCGAGTTTTAGGATCTTTATTAACAATAGTTCCGTAATGATAGACTTTAATCACCTTAAATGGTCCTAACTATTTTGATTTCAATTTTCCTAGAAATAATCTTAATATTGTATTATATAATAAAACTTCTTATCCATGTTCAAACTTATTTTTAATAACTTTCCGATCATGTCATATTTTCATTTTCTCTTTATAGATTTTTTCAGTGTCATATGCTTCATTCTAATCTCCTCAGGTTCATTGAGTTGCAATAATCTTTTCTCACTAGCATCTTTTAGATTAAAATTAAATTATTTAATAGCCCAAAATACTTTATGCTCCAATTCTACTGGTGAGTAGCATGTTTTTCTAAAAATATGTCTATATAAGGACATTCCAATAGGAGTCTTATAAGTAGTTCTATGTGCTCATAATGCAGTATCTAATCTAGCAGACAAATCCAATTTATAAGGATTTACAAATTTTTCTAAAATTTGTTTTATTTCATGATTTAATATCTCTGCTAGATCACTGGTTTAAGAATGATAAACAGTAGAGAATATATGCATAATATCATATTTTTTTAATCAATTTCTTGATTCTCTTTTTCCTAAAATGAGATCCTCCATCTGTAATAATTATTCTCGGCATTTCATATTTTATTAAAATATTTTTATTTAAAAATTTAAAAACACTCCGAGCATCACATTTAGGTACATCAATAACTTCAATCCATTTGGACATATAATTAACAACATGTAATATATATTTATTTCCAAATGAAGGCATAAATGGTTCCATAAAATCTAATCCCCACACATAAAAAATTTCAACTTCTAATGGGTAATTTAGAAGCATTTCATTTCTTCTAGAAATATTTCCGACTTGCTGACATCAATCGCATGTTTTAATATATTCATTAACATCTCTAAAAAGATTAGGCCAATAGAATCCATCTTGCAAAATTTTATTTGGTAGTTCTATTTATTCTAAAATGTCCTCCAAATTTAGAATCATGATATATTTCAATTATTTGTTGAGTTTCTCATAAGGCACACACCTCCTAATAATTAAATCTTTACATTGTTTATATAAATATGGGTCATCCCAAAAATAGAATTTTGAATCATATCTAAATTTTTTTAATTATTGATTCTTAATATATGATGGTAGAATATCACTTACAATATAATTTACTATATCAGTACACCACAATATATTTATTTCATCAATATTATAAAATTGTTTAGCAGGGAAATTTTCTAAAAATTCATTTGTAAAATTAGTTAATATTTATTTTTCTAGTCTAGACAAATGATCAGCTATTTGATTATTATTTCCCTTTATATCAACTAAAATAAAATCAAACTCTTGCAATAAAAGTATCTATCTAATTAACCTTGGTTTAGCATTCTTCTTATGCATCAAGTATTTGATAGCAGAATGATCTTTATGCACTATATATTTGGTTTCAATCAAGTAAGGTCTAAATTTATCAAAAGCATAGACAATAGCTATTAACTCTCTTTCAGTAGTAGTGTAATTAATTTGAGCATCATTTAGAGTTTTAATAGAATAATATATTACTTTAAAAATTTTGTTGTGCCTTTATCCTAAAACAGCTTTAATAGCATAATCACTAGCATCACACATTATTTCAAATGATTTCTCCCAATCAGGTGGGACTATTATAGGTGTAGTGATTAATTTTTCTTTCAATAAATTCAAATGCTTTTATACATTTCTCATTGAAATCAAATTTTGTATCTTTTTTTAAAAGTTGGCATAATGGCTTAGTTATTTTTAAAATTTTTTTTTATGTAACACTTGTAGAAACTAGCATGTCCTAGAAAACTTCTTACCCCTCAAACCATAGTAGAAGGTGGAAATTTTTAAATAACTTGAATTTTTGCAGGATTTACCTCCATGTCATTTTCAAAAATTTTATGCCCAAGTACAATTCATCCTGTAACTATAAATTGACATTTTTCCCAATTTAGTACTAGGTTGATTTTTTCACATAATTCCTGTATTTTTTCTAAATTATTTAAACATAAATCAAATGAAGTCCCAAATACATAGAAATCATCCAAAAATACTTCGATTCCATGTTCAATCAAATTGCTAAATATTTACATCATACATCTTTAAAATGTCGCACGTGCATTACATAGCCAAAAGTCATTCTACAAAAAACAAATGTTCCATAAGGGCTTGTAAATTTTGTCTTCTCTTGATCCACAAGAGCAATGAATGATAACCGATATATCCATCTAAAAAGTAGTAATATTTGTTTCCAGCCAATCTATCCAACATTTGGTTTAGAGAGGGTAAAGGAAAGCGATCTTTCCTGGTGGCCATGCTTAATTTTCTATAGTTTGTATAAATTCTCCAACCATTAACTTGTCTTATTGGAATTAATTCATTTTTCTCATTTACTTCAATGGTCACTTCTCCTTTCTTTAGAACACGGTGAATTGGGCTCACCCAAGCACTGTTTGAAATATGATATATAATTCCACATCTAAGCATTTTAAGATTTCTTTTTTAACTACTTCTTTCATTATTGGGCTTAATCTCATCGGAGGATCAATTTTAGGTTTGTATTGATCATCTAATAGAATTCTGTGCATACAAATTGAATGACTAATTCCTTTAATATTTGCTAAAGTCCATCTAAATTTCTTTTTATATCTTTTCAAAATTTCTATTAATTTTTTTTCTTAAATTTTTAGTTAACTCAGAAGATATAATAACAGGCTATGTAGATGAATTTCATAAAAAACACATACTTTAAATGGTCATTTAATATTTTCAGTTCAAGTTCAGGTGGTTTAATACTTGAAGGAATAATATTTTATTATCATTTTCCAACAAATCTAAAGTTTTAAATTTGTCCTCAATATAATCCAATTCCTCTTCTTTTATTTCGTCCTGATTCTCAAAAAATTCTTCTTACTTTAACTTATCATCAAACTCATTTATAAATTGTTCACTACTCAGATAATCATTTACTTCCATCCTGAAACATTCATTATCTTTTTCTAATGCAGGATATTCCATAGCTTTTGCTATATTAAATGTTACTTCTTGATCATTAACTCTCATTACTAATTCTTCTTTTTGCACATCTATCACAGCTCTCCCTGTTGCAAGAAATGGTCTCCCCAAAATAATCGGAATCTTTTTATCTTCCTCCTTATATAATACTATAAAGTCTACAGGAAAAATAAATTTATCCACTTTTATTAATACATCTTTTATTACTCCTTTAAGATAAGTTATTGATCGATCAGCGAACTGAAGAGTTACAACAGTAGGGGAAATCTCTCCAAAATCTAAATGTTTAAAAATTGATAGAGGCATAAAATTGATACTCACTCCAAAATCACATACAGCTTTTCCAAAAAAATTTTCACCAATTGCACAAGGTATAGTAAAACTACCATAATCTTTTAACTATTTAAGAAGCTTTTCCTGAATAATATCGCTACACTCTTCACTGAGTGCAACGGTCTCATGATCTACAAACTTCTTTTTTTTGTTTAGTATTGACCAAAGGAAAATATTTTGAGATTTTCATATCTATTTTACATTGATTTTGATGATATTGCACTTTAAAGAAATGTATTTTTGATGTTTTATTACAGGTATGTTGAATTATGGTCATTGGAGCAAAAAAATGCAAAAAGAAGCGAATTTGGAGCATAAATGACCAAAATATGAAGATTTGATCTTGGGCGCCAATTGCTAGCTCGACGCCGCCGACGTTGAGTTTTTCCCGAGAGTCCATAATTAAATATTCTAGAAGGTCACCAACGACGAGCACGTTAGTTCTCTCAACAGATGCATTGAATGTGGACAATTTTTTAAGGGGCGTTTGGGCAACTCTTGAAAACTCTTCTACAAATATAAAAGAAACATTTGGAGGCCGAAAAAGGGGGTGTCCGCGGGGTGCCCGCTGAGACTTTGTTGTTTGTGGTGCCCCTTAGAGTGTAGAGAGTGCTTTGTATTGTGAGGAATTCTTCGAGAGATTGTAAGAGTGGAAGGAAAGTGAGAGCTTTCTTCCCCCTTACCGCTTCGAAGGAGAATTCTGTGTGCTGTAAAGAAAGGAAGAGATTCAGAGGAACTTCAAGGAGTTTGCTTGGGCTTGCTGCTTCGAAGAGAAATTCTGTGTGCTGTAAAGAAAGGAAGAGATTCAGAGGAACTTCAAGGAGTTTTCTTGGGGAAAGTTAGAGATAAGTGTTATTTACTTGTTGTAGTTTGTATGACTTTACTTTTATATATAAATTTTTGTGTGCTATAAAGAAAAAAAGAGATTAAGAGGAACTTTGAGGAGTGTTCTTGGGGAGAAATTAGAGAAAAGTTATTTACTTGTTATAGTTTGTATGGCTTTGATTTTATATATGAATTTCAAGTTGTGACTGTAAAGAAAGGAAGAGATTCAGAGGAACTTCAAGGAGTGTTCTTGGGGAGAAATTTAGAGGGTATTTATTTATTGAAGTTTGTATGACTTTGCTTTTATATATAAGTTCTAAGTTTTGTCGTATTGTATTTACTTATTGAAGTTTGTATGACTTTAATTTTATATATAAATTGCAAGTTTTATCGTATCTTCTTCATGAGTTCTGAGTAGTTTTCTCTGTCTTTCTCATTATCTTGAGATTTTGAGAAATGGTGATTTGAATTGGTTGTGCCATGACAATGTTAAAGAAGTTGCAATGATATTTTCACTTAAATCTTAATTTACTTTCAATCTAGCAAATTGATTTGTTAAAATATGTTGAGTTTTACAACTAATTCAATCTAGCCAATTGATTTGTTAAAATATGTTGAGTTTTACAACTAAAGTGAAGTTTACAAAGATTTAGGGAGGTCAAAGTCCTTCAAAGTTAGGTGCAAATAAATAGGAAGATAAAAATTATCGGGCGTAGAATTGGAGATTTTAGAGTGACAGACTAAAATCCTCAATTCGGTTCTATCGTTTGGGTGTTGAACTATAAGTGTTAGCTCTCAGGCAAGGGGAACATGGGAGCGCCAAAGTGAGAGTTAGTATCCTCCCAGCCTAGCCGTAGATTAAGTAACCAAGCATAGGATTAGTCAATGTTCTTTATGCCTAGTCCAAAGGGAAAAGAATAGGTATGCTCCTATTAGGCATAATACATCTTGAACTTATTCAATTTATCCATTCACTTAAATTTCTTGACAAGGAGAAGGATGCATTCTTATATATTGAACTTAACATTAAAAACTTTATTAGTATAATTAGTTAATTAAGAGTTTATTAAAATTACATTTTTATTTCAATTGCCTATTAGTAACAAATTATGCGAATTAAAAATATTGTTGTGATTAAGTATTTATTTTTTAAATCTTAGTTCGTAGCCTCTAATATTACTCCATGTGAGATCGATATCCATGACTCCATTAGAGCCCTGTATTACTTGAGTGATACGTATACTTGCATTGATAAGTGTAACTTTGCAATTATTGAATATTTTATACACATCTTTATCAAATCTATAACCGTTATCAAATTTTTAGAGCCGTTGCCGGGATTTAAATCTTCTAGCTGAAGTATCAAATTCTTGTATTTTTAAGCATATATAAAGTCACTGTCAAGTTTTTGGCGTCGTTTTCAGGGAGTAAAAATTAGATTTAAGATAAAATCATAATTAGAGTAACGGACAAATTAGGACTATTAGAAAACTTTTACTTGAATTGCAACTTATTTTCATATTTAGTTAACTATTTTCTGTGTACTGATTTCAATTGTATGCGTAAATTTGAACCTGAAAATCTTATACCCTACAATTCAAAATTAGAATGCACTCTTAGGAGAATTAGAAAACTAAGAAAAGAACCTAGAAATCCTGACACAATGAAAAATAATGTGGCAATCAAGGAATAGAGAATGAACACCAACCTAGACCCCTACGAGATTATGCAAAATCCTACAACATAGAAAGATTAGAAGATTGAGAAGAGAACCTAGAAATTTTGATACAATGGAAAACAACATGAACAATCAAGAATAGAAAATGAACATCAACCTAGACCTCTACGAGATTATGCAAATCCTACAACAGATGAAAGATTAGAAAATTAAGAAGAGAACCTAGAAATTTTGATACAATGGAAAACAACCTGAACAATCAAGGAAATTAGAAAACTAAGAAGAGAACCTAGAAATCCTGACACAATGGAAAACAACGTGAAACAACCTAGACCTCTACGAGATTATGCAAATCCTATAAAAGATAAAATTTACTTATCTATCCAAAATCCTGATGTAGTTGCTAATTCATTTGAGCTCAAACCTGCTATTATCCAAATGGTACNATAACATTACATTTTTATTTTAATTGCCTATTAGTGGCAAATATGCAATTTGAACTATGTTGTTGTGATTAAGTATTGATTTTCTAAATCTTAAGTTCGTAGGCTCTAATGCTACTCCATGTGGGATCGATATCCAAGACTCCATTAGAGCTCTGTATTACTTGAGTGATACGTATACTTGCGTTGATAAGTGTGACTTTGCAATCATTTAATATTTTATACACATCTTTATCAAATCTATAACTATTGCCAAGTTTTTGGCGCTGTTGCCGGGGATTTAAATCTTCTAGCAGCAGTATCAAATTTTTGTATTTTTTTAGCATATATAAAGCTGCTGTAAAGTTTTTGGCGCAGTTGCCGGGGAGTAAAAGTTATATTTTTTCTTAAAAAAAAATCATAATTAGAGTAACAGACAAATTAGGACTATTAGAAAACTTTTACTTGAATTTACAACTTATTTTCATATTTAGTTAACTATTTTTCTGTGGTACTGATTTCATTGTATGACTTAAATTTGGACCTGAAAATCTTATACCCTACGATTTAGAATTATAACGCACTGCTAGGAGAATTAGAAAACTAAGAAAAGAACCTAGAAGTCCTGACACAATGGAAAATAATATGAACAATCAAGGAATAGAAAATGAACATCAACCGAGACCTCTACGAGATTATGCAAATCCTTAATAGATGAAATTCACTCATCTATCCAAAATCCTGATGTAGTTGCTAATTCATTTGAGCTTAAACTTGCTATTATCTAAATGGTACAAAATAATCAATTCGGAGGTACACCAAATGAAGATCCTAATTTACACATCGCTTATCATGAACACCAACCTAGACCCCTACGAGATTATGCAAATCCTACAACAGATGAAATTCACTTAATCTAGACCCTTAAGAGATTATGCAAATCCTACAGCAGATGAAATTCACTTATCTATCCAAAATAGATGTAGCTGCTAATTCATTTGAGCTTAAACCTGCTATTATTCAAATGGTACAGAACAATCAATTTGGAGGTACACCAAATGAAGATCCTAACTAATTCATTTGAGCTTAAACCTACTATTATCCAAATGGTACAAAATAATCAATTCAAAGGTACACCAAATGAAGATCCTAATTTAAAGCTCAAACTTGCTATAATCCAACTGGTACAAAACAATCAATTCGGATGTACACCGAATGAAGGTCTTAATTTACACCTCGTTAATTTTTTAGAACTTTGTGCTACCTTTAAATATGACAGAGTTTCGAACGATGCTGTTAGACTTAGACTTTTCCTTTTTCACTTAGGGATAAGATTAAAATGTGGTTAAATTCGTTAGCACCTAGATCTATTAGAACTTGGGGAGAAATTTCACAAAAATTTCTATCCAAATATTTCCCCCCATCCAAAATTGCTAAACATAGAAATGACATAACATCATTTTGTCAGATTAATGGAGAGTCGATATATGAAGCTTGGGAGAGATTTAAAGATCTTCTTAGAAAGTGCCCACATCTTTCGTTACTGGATTGATTGATAATTCAAACTTTTTACAATGGATTAGTGGGATCTCTTAGATCGATTATAGATGTTGCGGCTGGTGGTTCTTTAATGTCAAAACCTTTTGATGAGGCTTATTTGTTAATAGAAGAGATAGCTACCAACAATTTTTAATGGCCCTTTGAAAGGATAAATCCTAAAAGAGTAGCGAGTATCCACTATTATGAAACAATATCTATGTTTGCTTCGCAGATTGCTGCAATATTGAAGAAATTAGATCATTATGGAATGAATTATTCTCCAACACCTACTATGATGGAAGAGAATTCATCTGGGCAATTTTTGGATGTTCAACCTTCTTATGAGACTCTGAATGCTATTAACAATATACCCAATAGTACTTATTCAAACTATTACAACCCAGGTTGGAATAGTCATCTTAACTTTAATTAGAATAACAATTCTTCTACAAATCAACAATGGGCAAACAACCCAGTAAACCCATTGGGAAATTTCCAACCAAGGAAATATAAACTATAGAGCTTCTTATCCTCTAGGATTTAACAGCAACACTCAAATTAAGGAGATCAACTAAGGAAATGTTAATTATAGACCTTCTTATCCTCCAGGATTTAATAGTAACACTCAATTTAAGAAAAATAAGTTGTCTACGGAAGAGCTGATACTGAATATGGGTCAACAATTGCAAAATCAAGGAAATCAATTACAAATTCAAGGAAACCAGCTACAAAATGTGTCAACAATTGCAGAATCAAGGAAATCAATTATAAATTCAAGGAAATCAATTACAAAATCAAAAAGAATATTGAAAACCAATTAGGGCATATCGCTACTGCGCTTAGTAACCAAACATTGGGAACTTTTCCTAGCATTGTGGAATTAATTCCTAAAGTTCAAGGAAAAGAGCAGATAAAAGCGATATAATTACGAAGTGGAAAAGAATTGGAGACAAGAGTGCTGAAAGAAACAGAAACTGAAAATAAGAAAGTGGATATAGAAGAAGAAAAGGATCATGAATACCCAGATTTAGAATATCCACATACACCAATGAAAATTACTGTGGAGAAACCACCACTGTTTCCTTAAAGATTGAAGCAACACCAAAAGGATAAATAATTTTCCAAGTTTATAGAAATTCTTAAGTAATTAACAGTAAATATTCCCTTCATAGAAGCTTTAGAGCAAATGCCCAATTATGTGAAGTTTATGAAAGATATCTTGAACAAGAAAAGGAAGTTCATTGATAATGAGACTGTTGCACTCAGCAAAGAGTGTAGTGCAATTATTCAAAAAAAGCTTCCTGAAAAATTAAAAGATCCAAGTAGTTTCACTCTGCCATGTGCTATCGGTGAAAGATTTTATAGAAGAACTTTATGTGATTTCGGATCCAGCATTAATCTTATGCCTCTATCAATTTTTAAAAGATTAGGATTAGGAGAAGTCTCACCTACCTCGAAAGATTAGGATTAGGAGAAGTCTCACCTACTTCTGTAACTCTTCAGTTAGTGGATCGTTCACAAAAGATTAGGATTAGGTGAAGTCTCACCTACTTATGTAACTCTTCAGTTAGCAGATCGTTCAGTTACTTATCCTAAGGGAGTTATAGAAGATGTGTTAGTAAAAGTTGATAAACGGATCCTTCAGTTACTTATCCTAAGGGAGTTATAGAAGATGTGTTAGTAAAAGTTGATAAATTGCAAATCGTTCAGTTACATATCCTAAGGGAGTTATAGAAGATGTGTTAGTAAAAGTTGATAAATTTGTATTTCCTATGGATTTCATTGCTTTAGATATGGAGGAAGATAAAGAAATACCTATCATTTTAGATATGTGGATATTATTTTAGATATGGACGAAGACAAACAAATACCTATAATAATAGAGAGACCTTTTTTAGCTACTGGAACAGCTATGATAGATGTTTAAAAGGGAGAATTAACTATGAGAGTTAACGATCAAGAAGTGACTTTTAACATTGTGAAATCTATAAAATACCCTGCTGTTGAAAGAGACAATGAATGTTTTCGCATGGAAATTAGTGAACATCTATTGAATGAGCATTTTAATGAATATTTTGAACAAAAAAAAATTTTGAAGAACAGATGAAGTTATTTTGGACAAAATAGAAAATGAAGAATTAAATTATGTTTAGGAAAAATTTAAGATGTTGCTTATTGCAGGAAATGCTGATAAGAATCTAGTTCCGTCAATTATAAAACCACATAAACTTGAGTTGAAAACATTGCCTAACCACTTGAAGTATGTGTTTCTGGTCTGGGAAACTCATCTACATTATCTGTTATTATATCTTCAGAGTTAAATGATTTGCAAAAGCAAAGACTTTTGGATACATTAAAAAGATATAAGAAAACTTTTGGTTGGACCTTAGCTGATATTAAAAGAATCAGTCCTTCAATTTGCATGCATAGAATTATACTGGATGAACAAAATAAAACAAGAGTTGATCCACAAAAGAGATTGAACCCAATGATGAAAGAAGTAGTTAAAAAGGAAATTTTGAAATGGTTGGACGCTGGAATTATATATCCTATTTCGGATAGTGCTTGCGGTGACTGCTATATCACAAGAGAATAATGAATTAATACCTATCTGACAAGTTACTGGGTGGCGTATTTGCATTGATTATAGAAAATTAAACACTGTCACTAGGAAAGATCACTTCCCTTTACCATTCCTAGGCCAAATATTGGATAGACTTGTTGGGCACAAATATTTTTATTTTTTAGATGGATATACCGGCTACCATCAAATTCCTATTGCTCCCGAGGATCAAGAAAAGACAACATTTACTAGTCCTTTTTAAACTTTTGCTTTTCGAAGAATGCCTTTCAGATTATGTAATGCACCTGCAACATTCCAGATATGTATGATGTATATATTTAGTAAGTTAATTGATGATGGAATAGAAGTGTTTATGGATGATTTCTCTGTATTTGGAACATCATTTGACGCATGCTTAAATTATCTTGAAAAAGCCTTAGAGTTATGCAAAAGAACTAATTTAGTTCTAAATTAGGAGAAATGTTAATTTATGGTTGCAGGAGAAATATTGTTAGGGCATAAAATTTTGGAAAATGGTATGGGAGTAGACCCTGCAAAAATTCAAGTTATATCTAAATTAACATCTCCTACTAATATAAGAGGGGTTAGAAGTTTTCTTGAACATGTTGGTTTTTACAGGCATTTTATTAAAGATTTTTCAAAAATTAGCAAACCTCTATGCCAACTTTTATAAAGGACAAGAAGTTTGAGTTTACTGAAGACTGTTTAAATGCCTTTGAGTTACTAACAGAAAAGCTAATCACAACCCCTATAATAGTTTCACCTAACTGGGATAAACCATTCAAACTGATGTGCGATGCTAGTGATTATGCTATTCGAGCTGTTCTTGGACAAAGGTATGATAAGATTTTTAAAGTTATATACTACGCTAGTAAAACTCTTAATGATGTTCAAATTAACTACATTGTTACTAAAAAAGAGTTACTGGCTATAGTGTATGCTTTTGACAAATTCAGATCTTATTTAATTGGGACTAAATGTGTTGTGCACACTGATCACTCTGCTATTAAATATCTGATGCAAAAGAAGGATGTTAAATGTGTTGTGCACACTGATCACTCTGCTATTAAATATTTGATGCAAAAGAAGGATGTGATCTAAATGTGTTGTGCACACTGATCACTCTGCTATTAAATATCTGATGCAAAAGAAGGATGCCTAACCAATGTTGATTAGATGGATATTATTGATACAAGAATTTGATCTTGTAATTATTGATAGAAAGGGAACTGNAGGACAAGAAATTTCAGTTTACCGAAGACCTCTCATTTAGTCAATGTTTAAACGCCTTTGAGTTATTAAAAGAAAAGATAATCACAACCTCTATAATAGTTTCACCTAATTGGGAGAAACCATTCAAACTGATGTGCGATGCTAGTGATTACGCTATTGGAGTTGTTCATGGATAAAGGTATGATAAGATTTTTAAAGTTATATACTACGCTAGTAAAACTCTTAACGATGCTCCATTACTNTAAAGCTAATCACAACCCCTATAATAGTTTCACCTAACTAGGAGAAGCCATTCAAACTGATGTGCGATGCTAGTGATTATGCTATTGGAGCTGTTCTTAGATAAAAGTATGATAAGATATTTAAAGTTATATACTACGCTAGTAAAACTCTTAATGATGCTCAAATTAACTACACTGTTACTAAAAAAGAGTTACTAGCTATTGTGTATGCTTTTGACAAATTTAGATCTTATTTAATTGGGACTAAATGTGTTGTGCACACTGATCACTCTGCTATTAAATATCTGATGCAAAAGAAGGATGCCAAACCAAGGTTAATTAGATGGATACTTTTGATGCAAGAATTTGATTTTGTGGTTATTGATAGAAAGGGAACTCATAATCAAATTGCTGATCATTTGTCAAGATTAGAATATCATGAATTATCTGAAACTGATAATGAAATTACAGACAATTTCCCTAATGAACAAATCTATAATATTAATGAGTGGAAAATACCATGGTATGCTGATATTATTAATTATATTGTATGTGATATTTTGCCACCTATGCTGACATTGCAACAACAAAGAAAATTCTTTCATGATGTAAAAGCATATTTTTGGGATGAGCCTTTTTTATATAAACAATGTAAGGATCTTATTATGAGAAGATGTGTACCTTATGAAGGAACTGAACTAATTATTCAGAAATATCATGATTCTGAATTTGGAGGATAGTTTGAAACTGATAAAACTGCTTATAAAATTTTACAAGCTAGATTCTATTAGCCTACTCTCCTTAAAGATGTTTACAGATACATAAAAACTTGTGATCAATGCCAACAAGTAGACAATATATCTAGAAGAAATGGAATGCCTCTGAATTTCATGTTAGAAGTTGAGATCTTTGATGTTTGGGGATTGGATTTCATGGGACCATTTATTCCTTCATCTGGGAACTTATACATATTAGTTGCGATATACTACATTTCAAAGTGGATTGAAGCACAAGCTTTACCTATTTGTGACGCTAAAAGTGTTTCATGATTTTTAATGAAAAACATTTTCACTAGATACGGAATGTCGAGAGTGATTATCACTCACGGAGGATCCCATTTGAGGAATAAATACATTCAGAGATTATCAAAAAAGTTTAATGTTATTTATAGAATCTCTACTTCCTATCACCCTCAGACCAGTGGGTTAGCTGAACTTTCTAATAGAGAGATTAAACAAATACTAGAGAAGACTGTAAACCCTAGTGGAGTAGATTGGTCTACTAGAATGGATATTGCATTATTGGCTTACAAGACTGCTTATAAAACTCCTATTGGAATGACTCCTTACAGGCTGATTTTTGGAAAGACTTGTCACTTACCAGTAGAATTGGAGCATAAATCATATTGGGCGATTAAAGAATTCAATTATAATTTGAAAGATGCTGGTGAGAAGAGATTGTTACAAATAAATGAATTAGAAGAATTAAGAAATGAATCTTATGATAACAACATAATTTATAAGGAGAAACTAACGTTATGGCATGATCGAAAGATTATCCAGAAGAACTTTGAACCAGGACAAGAAGTTTTGCTTTATAATACAAGGCTGAAGTTATTCCCTAGGAAATTGAAGTTTTGCTGGTTATGACCTTTTACTGTGACCCGAGTTTATACTTACGGAGCTGTTGAAATTGAAGATCAAAAGACTGAGAATAGATTTAAAGTAATAGACACAAATTAAAACCGTATTTTGAGGGTAAAAGATCAAATTTTAAAAAGGTTTTAATGGTTATTCAACCTAAAAAATATTTGAATATGTCGGGCTGACGACGTTAAACAAAGATTTTTATGGGAGGAAACCCATAATTATCTTTATTTTTATTGCGATTATAGTATTTTTGTTTAAAATTATCATTAGTTTGTGGTAGTATTGAACTCTACTACTCATATTTACCCTTGAATCATCATAAAATTTAATCCATAGAGAAAATTGGAACGCATTCCGACAAGAGTGAAACTGTGAATTTTTTTCCTTAAGCGCCGATGGCGGGCTCGACACCGCTGATGGCGGGTTTTTCCCAAGAGTCTAGACAATTAATTCTCAAGGCTTTCCGACGGCGCCATCAACGCCTCCAACGGCGAGAACAATGAGATGACAATTTCTGGAGTTTGAAATGTTAGTTTTTGGCGGTTTTAGGCAAGATTTACTCCCTATAAACTTCCAAATTCGGTTCTTAAATTCATATTACCCAAAAATGAATTGAAACTCCACCAAGTTTATCCCTTTGGCTTCCAAGTCCGCTGAAAACCCTAAGTTTTGAGTGTTCAATTGGAGAAAGTTTGTTAGTTTCAAAGCACAACGAATCTTCAATAAAGTGCTGACAAAGAAGAGATTAATCAAAGAAAGAGGATTGGTGAATCAAGGATTGAACAATCCTTCGACAGTAATTGAAGAGTTGATTGTGCGACAATGATGGGAAGTGTTGTGCTACACTACTGCCGCTGTAGTCGTTCCTGTGGTGAAGGAGTTTTATGCTAATTTGCATGGAATTAACCAGAGAGTCATCTATGTGCAAGGAAGAGGGATAACTTTTACTCCTGCACAGATTAATGAGTTATATATGATCGAGAATGTTCCTGTCTGCCATTATTCTAACTTTATCCTGCCAAGAAATTTGATGAATGAGATCTACCAATTTTTTACGGACAAGACTGAAGACTGGAAAATGAGAGAAAATAGGTATGTTGGTTTCTCTGCTACACTTCTAAACCATGTTTCTAAACATTGGCACTTCTTCATTTCTACAAAACTATTACCGACAATGAGGATCATTAAAGTTACTAAAGAAAGTGTTATTCTGAATTACTGTATTCAAATGGGACTGCCGATTGATATTGGATCGATAATTGTGAAGTCTATTTTGGGCTTGCTCATTCATGGATCAACTTATGGGCTTGGACATCCTTCAACAATCTTCTTACTCTGCAGTAAGTTCCAAGTATCTTATGAGAATTAAGAAAAGGTACCTCTACCTTGGAAGCCTTTGGACCCAACCCAGAAGTTCCCAGCCAATGAAGATGAGAATGATATGACTATTTTAGCGGTTAAATCGTCTCAGAATTCACTTCCTATTTAGCCGCTAGTTCCGAACAAGATACTAGTGATCCTGCATAGAATCAAGAAACTAGAGAAAGAGGTACAAAACATTATGAATACAATTAATAATATCTTTGAAATTTTTTATCACTCTGGACATATCAAAAGAAGTTTGATACAATTGATGAGAAAGATGGGATTGATAGAAGAGGACTCTACTAAAGATTTCCCATACCGACCCTTCTATAACCTCTTTGTTCATGTTCAATCGATGGGCGATATCGGAGGAGAAACAAGCACTGAATCAAAGGAGTAGTAGAATTACTTTATTATCTATATGTCTATGTGTGTGATTTGATTTGAACTTATGTGTTTGTTTTACTTTCAAATTTTGCTTTTAATTCTCATTATAGTTGAAATTGAGCATAAAATGTTTTTTTTTTAGTGTTTAGAGTGTTCTGTCTTGGATTGCAACGTTGAATTGATGTATTAAGGTTAAGAAAATACCAAACTTATGTGTGTTGTATAACATGTATTGTAACCCTTGAATTTTATATATAATTGTGATGTTTTGTGTTGTGAATGTTTATTTGTGTTAGTACATCATTTATTATGTCTATAATGATTGAACGGATGTCGTTGAGGCTTGAAATTGATCGAAATTGCAAAAATCCAAATCTAGAATGATTGAACGGATGTTGACGAGGCTTGAAATTGATCAAAATCTCAAAAATCTAGAAATTGAATCAATTTTGAAAATCTCGCCGACGGTGCCATCGACGCCACCGACGGCGGATTTTTCCCTAGACTTAGGCTATTTAATTCAATAGAGCTCACCGACGGCGCTGACGATCCCGCCGACGGTGAGATCCCGAAAAACACTTTTAACCATAATTTTGACTAATCAACCACTAGTATTTATCATCCCCTTCCTCTTAAAAAACAAAAATTTTGATCTAGGGTTTGAAGATCTTGGATTTGGGGCGATTTTAAGGCTTTTAACACCAAATTTTATCATCTCTCGGTAAGAGCTTCACTCCAACCTAAAAATATTTGATTTTCATCTTGAATTTCTTCCACATTGAGGAGATCCGAAAAATTGAGAATGTGGAAAAAAAATATTATTGTTATAAATGTTTAGTGTTATAGTTTGAAATTTGCATGCGTAGTTATAATAAACTTTGATTAGTATTTTGTAAAATTGTAATGTGATGTGATTTTTATATTTGCATTTTAANTTAGTAGAGATATCCCTCTACTAGTTATGACCTTCCTTCCTCTAGTTCATCTACCCTTCATGATTTAATGAATGAGTTAACCTTGTTGCGGAAGAGTATCGAGAAAATAAATGAAATAATTGGGGGATTAGAATGTAGGCATGATTATGATAGTGAGTACCAACAGAGGCATTCTGACTTCAAGATAGCTTACTACGAAGCTCATGCCCGACACTACAGAGGTGAGCCTGATGTTACTTTTTTTGAATGCCCCTGTTATACTCAGTATCAGCTCAATCCAATTGCTCACCAGGGAGACGAGGATATAGTATGGGATTTTGATATATGATAGTGATTGATGTGCTTTTCGTTTGTGATTTTGTGATAGAGATAGATGTATGTTTGTTCGTACTTTCATTTTATTCTATATTTTATTTTATGTTTGCAGTTAGTAATTTTTAATTATTGCTATAAAATTTAGCGTTGTAGTTTGAAATTTGCATGTGTAGTTATAATAGACTTTGATTTGTATTTTGTAAAATTTTAATGTGATGTGATTTTTATATTTGCATTTTAATGTATTTGTAATTGTTTTTATTTAGTATTTTGACGTGTTAGTGAAATATTTTGTTTGTATAATGTTTAGTTTTGTACTTATTTCAAAATTTCATTACCCAAATTCTCTAATGCTTTACATGTATAGAAAGCTCCTAATATTAGAGACCAGTTGAAGTAAAAATTTTAAGAAGGAATTGCAAAAATTTCAGAAAGATAAAAATGCCTAAAGTACTCAGGTATGATTTATATTTAGAATTTTTCTTTCCACCTGTATCATTCAATATTGAAAAATTTAAGTTTGGGGGAGGGAAGAAAAAGATTAACTATNATGAAGCAATACAGCGCGACACGTGGCAGCTGACTCAGAAGGCGGTGTCCAATGGGAGTGCGTCGCGTGGCTTTTCGACGGATCCGAGGATCCAGTCAGCCTGCGGTTTGAATAGATAAATAGGATATTTAAAAAATTCAGAAAATAGCTATTAAACTTTAAAAATCCATATCTTTGGATAGAAAATTCATAAAAATAAAATAAAAATACCTTCTTGCTCAGTGAATAGAGGAAATTCATGTGGAATAATTTTCACATTAATTTGATGCATAAATTACTTTTTAAAAATAAATTAGGGTTAGGGTTTTTCAATTCTCTATTCATATGGAATTAATATCTTAACTCTAAATTTTTATATGTTGTAGCCTCTATCTAGGTGAA
>JXCR01147790.1:476797-498950 GCA_002079205.1 Phalaenopsis hybrid cultivar
AGGGTTGAGTCCCAAGTCAGCCATTAACCCATGGTTAACCTTGATATTTATCTCAAGGGTAAAAATTTTAATTTTAATCCTTAGAAGAGATAATGAAGAGGTTAAATCAAAGACACATGTCCATACCCTATGGTGCCATTTTTACTGAGCATCATGAGCTTTAACCATGGTTCAAGCCTTGGTTAACCACCTTAACCCAAGCTAAAGCCCAAAACCGTGAACCCCAACATGGTTAAAACCCAAATTCATGCCAAGAGGCCACCTCAGCTCAAATTGAGCTGAGGACCCCAAATGGTGAAAACCCAAATTCATGCCAAGGAGCCACCTCAGCTCAAATTGAGCTGAGGACCCCTGAAACCCAAATTCATGCCAAGGAGCCACCTCAGCTCAAATTGAGCTGAGGACCCCTCTGCTTGAAATCATGCCAAGAGGCCACCTCAACTCAAATTGAGCTGAGGACCCCTCTGCTTGACACCTAAGCTGGCTAAGCTCTCAATTGGCCAGCTAAGCTCCCCATTGGCCAATTTCTATGAAATCTACCCCTTCAAGCTCTCAAATGGCCAGCTAAGCTCCCCTTTGGCCATTTTCTATAAAATCCACCCCTCACAATCACCTCAGCTCAAATTGAGCTGAGGACCCCTCTGCTTGACACCTAAGCAGTGGGGCTAAGCCCTCAATTGGCCAGCTAAGCTCCCCATTGGCCAATTTCTATAAAATCCACCCCAGGGCCATGAATAGTGGGTGTGGTAAGAAATTTTCACTAAGGCCTTCTAAACTCTTCAGAGAGCTTCCCTAGGAGACCCTTAACTCATTTCAATACATTTCCCCCTGCAAAATCTACCATGACAATCCAATTTTGAGCCTGAATTCTTGCCCGAAACCAAGACAAAATCCAATCTCAACCTACACAGCACCAAACCCCAAATTAATTGGCTCTACACCTTCACAAGAGTGAAAGAAGCCAAAGCCCCATCAAATCCCCCTTCCACAGAGCCTCTACCATAGCTCTCAACCAACAGCCAAAATTGGCTGTGGTCGAAATCATACATAGACCTTACACCAGAGCCAGGGACTTCATCCCTAAGCTCTTTGGAGTATAACGAAGGTGTGAAGAATCTTTGATTGAGGCTACAACCTCTCGGAGCAAAGGTATAACCTCACTCACTCTCCCGAACCTTTACGAGCTCTCCATGTATAATGGAAGCAAAGGTATTACCTCCCTTACTCTCCCAAGCCTTCGCGAGCTCTATGTTTACAATGGCTTAATTTCATAGCANTTCCTGATGAACAACACTATAATATTAATGAGTGCAAAATACAAGGGTATGTTGATATTGTTAATTATATTGTAAGTGATATTTTGCCACCTATGCTGACATTGCAAGGAAAGAAAATTCATTCATGATGCGAAAGCATATTTTGGGATGAGCCTTATTTATATAAGCAATATAAGGATCTTATTATGAGAAGATGTGTAACTTATGAAGAAACTGAATTAATTATTCAGAAATGTCATGATTCTGAATTTGGAGTACATTTTGGAACTAATAAAACTGCTTATAAAATTTTACAAGCTAGATTCTGTTGGCCTACTCTCTTTAGAGATGTTTACAGATACATAAAAACTTGTGATCAATGCCAACGAGCAGGTTCTATAAGAAATGAAATGCCTCCGAATTTCATGTTAGAAGTTGAGATCTTTGATGTTTTGGGATTCAATTTCATGGGATCATTTATTCCTTCATCTAGGAACTTATACATATGAGTTGCGGTATATTAAGTTTCAAAGTGGATTGAAGCACAAGCTTTACCACGTTGTGATGCTAAAAGTGTTTCAAGATTTTTAATAAAAAACATTTTCACTAGATACAAAATGCCGAGAGTGATTATCACTGACGGAAGATCCCATTTCAGGAATAAATACAGTCAGAAATTGGCAAAAAAATTTAATGTTATTCACAGAATCTCTACTTCCTATCACCCTCAAACTAGAGGGTTAGCTGAAATTTCTAATAGATAGATTAAATATATACTGAAAAAGACTGTAAACCCTAGTAGAGTAGATTGGTCTACTAGACTGGATAATGCATTATGGCCTTACAGGACAGCTTATAAAACTCCTATTGGAATGACTCCATACAGGCTGATTATTGGAAATACTTGTCACTTACCAGTAGAATTGGATCATAAAACATATAGGGCGATTAAAGAATTCAATTATAATTTGAAAGATGCTAGTGAGAAGAGATTCTTACAAATGAACGAATTGGAAGAATTAAGAAATGAATCTTATGATAACGACAGAATTTATAAGGAAAAACTTAAGTGATGGCATGATCAGAAGATTAACTAGAAGAACTTTGAACTAGGGTAAGAAGTTTTGCTATACAATAGAAGGTTGAAGTTATTCCCTGGGAAATTGAAGTCTCGTTGGTTAGGACCCTTAACTGTGACTCGAGTTTATACTTACGGAGCTGTTGAAATTGAAGACCAAAAGACTGGGAAAAGATTTAAAGTAAATGGACAAAGATTAAAGCCTTATTTTGAGGGTAAAAGAGCAAATTTTAAAGAGCTTTTAATGGTTCGTCAACCTGAACAATATCTGAATAGGTCGGGCTGACGACGTTAAACCAAGCATTTTATGGGAGACAACCCATAGTTATCTTTATTTTTTTTGTGATTATTGTGTTTTTGTTTCAAATTAAATTTAGTTTGTGATAGTATTGAACTCTACTACTCTCATTTACCCTTGAATCATCATAAAAATTGGAACCATAGAGAAAATTGAAACGCATTCAGAACAGAGCAAAACTGTTAAATTTTTGCCTTGGGTCACGACGGCGGGTTTTCCCGAGAGTCCAGATAATTAATTCTCAAGGCTTTCCGATGGCGCCATCGATGCCACCGACGACAAGAATGGCTAGATGATGGTTTTTGGAGTTTGAAATGGCGGTTTTAGGAGGGATTTACTCCCTATAAACTTCCAAACTTGGATCTTAAATTCATATTACCCAAAAAAAAATTGAAAATCCACCAAATCTATCCCTATGGCTTCCAATTCCACTGAAAATCCTATATTTCGAGTGTTCAACCAGAGAAAATTTGTTATTTTTTAGGCACAACAAATCTTCAACGAAGTGCTGACAAAGAGGAGATTAATTAAAGAAAGAGGATTAATGAATCGAGGATTGAATATTCCTTTGACATTAATTGAAGAGAAGATTGTGCGACGATGATGGGAAGTGTTGTGCTACACTATTGTTGCCATAGTCGTTCCTGTAGTGAAGGATTTTTATGCTAACTTGCATGGAATCAACCATGGAGTCATCTATGTGCGAGGCAGATGGATAACTTTTACTCTTGCACAGATTAATGAGTTACATATGATCAAGAATGTTCCTATCTACCATTATTCCAACTTCGTTCCGACAAGAAATCTAATGAATGAGATCTACCAATATTTAACGGACGAGACTGAAGAATGGGAAATGAGAGAAAATGGGTAAATTAGTTTCTCTGCTACACTTCTAAACCCCGTTTCTAAACACTGCACTTCTTCATTTCTGCAAAACTATTACCGACAATGAAGGTCGGTAAAGTTACTAGAGAAAGTATTGTTCTGAATTACTGTATTCAAATGGGACTGCCGATTGATATTGGATCGATAATCGTGAAGTCTGTTTTAGGCCTGATCGTTCATGGATCAACTTATGGGCTTATACATATTTAAATAATCTTTTTACTCTGTAGTCAATTTCAAGTATCTTATGAGAGTTGGGAAAATGTACTTCTACCTTGGAAGCCTTTAGACCCAACCGAGAAGTTCCCAGCCAATGAAGATGAGAGTGATATGACTATTATTGTAGATCAATCGTCTCAGAATTCACTACGTATTCAGCCTCTAAATCCGGACAAGACACTAGTGATCCTGCATAGAATCAAGAAACTGAAGAAAGAGGTAAAAATTTTTTTGAATGTAATTAACAATATCTCTGATTTTTTTTATCATCTAGACTGGAGGATGAAAGAGCATTTTGATCACTCTGGACATATCAAAGGAAGTTTAATACGATTGATGAGAAAGATGGGATTGATAGAAGAGGACTCTACTGAAGAATTCCCATACCAACCCTTCTATAACCTCTTCGTTCATGTTCAATCGATGGGTATTATCAGAGGAGAAACAAGAAGTGAATCGGGGGAATAGTAGATTTACTTTACTATTTATATGCCTATGTGTGTGATTTGATTTGAACTTATGTGTTTGCTTTACTTTCAAAATTTACTTTTAGATCTCAGTATTGTTGAGATTGAGGATAAAATGTTTTGTTTTCAGCATTTAGAGTGTTGTGGCTTGGATTGCGACACTGAATTGATGTATTTAGGTTGAGAAAATACCAAATGTATGTGTGTCGTGTAACGTGCATTGTAACCCTTGGATTCTATATATAATTGTTATGTTTTGTGTTGTGAATGTTTATTTGTGTTAGTACATCATTTAATCACTTAAAAATTTATGTCTAGAATGATTAAACAGATGTCGATGAGGCTTGGAATTTATCAAAATCGCAAAAATCTGGAAATTGAACTAATTTTGGCAATCTCGCCGACAGCTCCATTAAAGCCGCTGATGGTGGATTTTTCTCGAGACTTAGGCAATTTAATTCAATAGAGCTCACTGACGGCGCTGAAAACCCCGCCGACGGTGATATACCAAAAAAACACTTTTAACCACGATTTTGACCAGTCAACCGCAACTATTCATCATCCCCTTCCTCAAAAAAACAAAAAATTTTACCTAGGGATTGAGAGATCTTGGATTTGGCGCAATTTAAAAGCGTTTAGACATCATATTTTATCATTCCTCGATAAGAGCTTCACTCTAAACTAAAAATATTTGATTTTCACCTTGAATTTCTCCTACATTGAGGAGATCCAAGAAAATTGAGAATGTGGAGAAAATATTTGGAAGAAATTCATGAAACTTAGTTTTTAACTCTTAGAGTCACTCTTAAAAACCATTATTTGAGTATTTGAAGTGTATTTTGGAATTTTTCTTATAATTTTGATTAGATTGAAATGGCTCCACAATAAAAGCGACAACTTGAGTTTGACGAGTCTCGCTTTATCAATGCGAAGGCTCAGTCGAGATTTACTTCAGTATTTTAAGGGAAGAAATGTATCCACGATCATGTTTTTGAGAGTTTAGGAGGAGAAGTTGAATGATTCATTATTGAACGGAGGTGGTAAAATTTCTGTTATACCACCAACAAGGCTGCTGTGAATGTTGTGAAAGAATTAAGTGGGTTTTCTGTTGAGTTTAGAACCGCCCGCATTAACTCATTTTATGGAGTCCCAGACTCCTATATCTACAACTATGAAACCTTCAGTAGAATGGAAGGCCTGCTGAACGATGTCATTAACTTTCTCACTGATGGGAAAGGGACATGTTAAATGAGAACGGGTAAATTTTTCGGCTGCCATGTTAAATGCCACATCTAAAGCATGACACTATTTTATTTCCTCTTCTTTGTTACCAACCTATCATCATAGTGAGGTAACAAGAGATAGAGCTATTCTAAATTTTTTGTATTCAAAATAATCGGACTATAAATGTGGGGAGAATATTTATAAGAATATTTTGACCACAGTAAGGAGTGAATCAAGTGGAGGTCTGGGACATCCTGGCCTCATGTATGTACTTTGCCAACTTTCTGGAGTTGAAGCTGGAGATGATGAAGAATGGGTTTAACCTATGAAACCCATTAGTAAAGCTAATTTAAAGACGTATGAATCCCATGAAGCATTGAGATCAGGGAGTAGGAGTAAAGAACCTTCTACTAGTAGAGATATCCCCTCTACTAGTTATGACTTTCCTTCCTCTAGTTCCCCTACCCTTCACGATTTAATTAATGAGTTAATCTTGCAGCAGAAAAGTATAGAGAAAATAAATGAAAGAATTGAGGGATTAGAACGTAGACATGATCATGATAGTGCGTATCTACAAAGGCATTCTGACTTTGAGATATCATACTACAAAGCTCAGGCCCGACACTACAGAGGTGAGCCTAATGTGCTTTTCCTGAATGCCCCCGTTATACTCAGTATCAGCCCAATCCACCTGCAGACCAGGGAGACAAGGATATAGTATGGGATTTTGATATATTATACAATTTGGCTGATCATTCTTATCGGCCTCCTCAGGTTTCTTTGGATTTGGCAATCTGAATTCAAGCTTCTTCAATAGAATTCTAAACATTTTTGGTACAACTTCATCTTTAAAGGAATATGCTGCTTTTTTTCATTTCAAAAGGGTTAGACCCCTCTTATATTCTATTTGATATGATCCTTTCTGGTGCAACTGCTAGCTAGGTTGGCCATACTATTTTGTTTGTTGTGATTGCATATGCTGTGATGACGATAGTGAATTCTGATAAGAATACTCTGCTTGAATCTTCATTGGCTGCTTTCCTTTAACCACTATTTCCACTGCTCTAGATTTCTTCTCGAATATCCTGGTTGTCCTGGACTTCTCGGCCTTTTCATGAGAATCCATATGCTTAACTTCTTATCGCATATTGCTAGCATTGCTTAGTAGCTTCTCGAAGGACTTGATGGTTGTCCCTTAAGCATGAAAGGTTATGGCCCATTGATGTTTTTAAGTAGAATCTCAATTGCATGATGTTTCTGTAGCTGAGGCTCACATTTTATGCTAAGGTTTCTCCACCTCAAGATATAATCCACTAAAGTCTCGTTAGGCTTTTTTGTTTCTATCACGAGATCTCTAACAGAAATATGAAGTTGTGCTCCAGCAAATATCTTTACTAACCATTATTCTAACTCAAAGAGCATCTTTACTGATCCATTAGGCAACTAGCCATACCAATCAGATGTTATCCCTGATAAGCTGTTGAAAATTTGATAGAAAAGTAAGGCTTCATTACCTCCAACATTGCCACAACTGGCTCAGAAATGTGTTGTATTCTCTCTGGGATTTCCAGTTCTATTAAATATCTTAAACTTTGGTGACACAAAACCCTTAGGTTAGGGTATGATATTGAACTCCTCTGGGTAGGGTCTACCCTTTTAAATCAATGCACCATCCTTAGATTGGGCCAAGGCTTCCCAAACTTGTTCAACCATTTGTTTAAATTCCTTTTTTGGTTTGACACTTTAGACAGAGTCCTGCTTTTTCTAATCATCCTTGTTAGCCGAGGAAACTTCTCTCCTTTCATCAATAATATGTATAATTTCTGGCTGGTTGACTTCTAGAGAAGCTAAGTGTTGTGGCTGAGACTGTCCATTAAATCTAGCCATGGTAGCCATGATAGTGGCCATCTCTTCCATTCTTTTCTCCATTTGATTGATTTGCTTATACCTTAGTAGAAAAACCCTACGCAGATCATCTATGGTGTTCCCTTCAACAAGATGTTGGGCATTGCATGCAGATTTAATAACTCTAGTTTTAATGACATGAATATTGATGGAGTCTTCATCGAGATAGTCTTTAAATTAAAAATCATAATCATCATCATCATCGACAGAAACTCCAAGTTGTCAGGCTAACTCAAAAATCTCGACCCAAAGCTTCTCAACCTTTTCTTCAATTATTTATTCTAGTATCATCTTGAGATCTAAGGGACTATGCTAAACATCCTCCTCTTGTTCATCTAATTCAGTAGCAATAGCTACAACGATGTTGAATACTTCAGACCCTTGCTTCATTTCATGATCCTACTCTACAGGCTCACTAAACCGTATTGGTATGACAACCTTAGGTACCCATAAATTTTTTTTTATTGTTATGTCTTGAGATATGGTGTCTAAACAGAGGCTTCGGCATGTCGGAGAGAGGCATGCTTCTCATGGTGTAGACCATATACAATACTGGGTAACTTCTTCATCTTTTCCTTCAGAACTTTAGAAACATCCTTATGACTGGTAACTAATAAAATTCTCAGACCCAGACATGAATTAACCAGTTGACATCCTACACATCTTGGAGAAGTGGCAGTAGAATCGATGATGATGATGGTAGTATCAACTCTGCTTCCCAAGCGGAACCTAACAAGAATGCGAGTAAGAAAAGTTTCAGGTGATCTTTGAGTTCGTCTGGAAGATCTGACATCTCTTTAATTTTCTTTCTTCATGTGAAGGGATACTACACATCCCACTCATTTAAGTAACTCACTGGCTGAATAACCCTCTTTCATAGCTAGTCTCTGGAATAGTGTACTAACTCGGGTGATAGAAGGGGAATTTTTCCTCTGTCCACCATGTTCATGAGGTCACAATATAATAGCAGCAATCTTCTAGTTACTTTCATACCCATTGGTATCCATTAAGGGATGGAACCTACTCCCTCGCAGAAGTGGATAGGTCTCCAACAGTCCTAGTTCCTCCTGATGAGGATTTTCATCAACGGACACCTCTTCAAGAATCTGGGATTCAGCAGCCTTCTGAACCTTTCAGCTGCAGTTTCTTCTTTATGACTGAGTTAAGGGCGTAGATCTCAAACTTAATCCAATTTCAAAAATTGATGGCAGAACAACAAATCCTTCAATTGTATCTACAATAATCATGACCTCTTTTCCTTTAGAAAAAACAGGAATAACATACTTGGCAGGTGTCGTTGTGGTATAAGGTTTTACCTTTCTGTAAGAAGGGAAATCTAGGGGACAGTTTAGGTTGAACTCACTAGACTGCTTCTAAACTTCCAGAGCAGCAACTTTCAATATGATGAATGGGGCTTTTATGAGCATTACTTCATGTTCAATGAATCTAGCTCCAACATGATAGTGGGAGCGACATTGCGGGCAATGCGGCTTGTCGGCAGTTTGCAAGAGAAAGTTAACATAAGGAACACCATTACAGTAGCTTCAAAAAGAAAACTTTATGGTTAGTTATTTGGCCAACACTTAGTAACTTTAATGCGAACACCAAAAAGTAACAAAGGCCGATCTATAGACTAAGCAGTCTTTATTTAATTTTGGCGTGTTAGGATTTTAAAATTTTAGTGAAATAATTTTGAAAGTAAGGGCATTTAAATTAAGTAAGAAAAATTAAAGAAGAAGAAAACATGCAGCAATTCGATTTAATTTGCGAAGTAGCAAACCAAATCCGAAAAGAGATGAAAGGGAAAGTAAGGTTTTAGGACCTAGTGCAAGACCAACTTCACAACGTACATTGACCAAGTGGAACTAGTCCACTCAAACACGTATTGGGAGTCCAACCCCACATAAAAGACAAAAAGTCCTAATGATCTCCTGAACCTCTCTGTCCAAAGGTGATTGAGCAGACGGTCCTGAAGTCCGAAAGAGTTGACCATACTTACCCAAGAAAGAAATAGGTGATGTATTCTAACAGAAGAAGGGTAATTTGTTCCATAAGAAACATGGACACATTACCGATGTATAAAAATGATATTCCCTGATTTAAATGGAGAGAGAAACTGGCCCCCAGCAGAGTTGCCAGAAGCTGTCGGCATTATTTTTAGAGGGAATCGTCCCGTCCGGAAGGGAAATCCTGATGCCCACTTCGGAAGGGACATTTAAATTATATGTATATATTTATAGTTAAGAAAAAATATGAAATAAAACTGATCCCATACCTTTCAAAGTTTATATGAAAGAGCACTACACCTCAAGCTATGTAAATATCTTGAAATATAAACACATAACTTGGTACTGAGGCTCAATCAAATAAATTAAGAAATGTATGGCGTTCATTTGGTCTTCTAAATCATTTTATTATAATCTGACAAGTTTTCTTATTTAATATGAAAAATTAAATAATCTTTATATTAAGCTGGGTTCTTGAAAGTTTCCTATAAAGGCAAGTCATTATAGTTAATTACATCTTAGATAACTGAAGTCACCTAAGAAAACTCTCGATAAAAATCAGCAGATATTGTCTTCAAGGAGTTTCAAAGGATAAGACTTTTCAAAGAGAATGGACAAAGAGGCGTTAAAGGGTAATGGCTCAAATTTTGAACATTTTATTTTTGGAATCCAAATAAAGAAGAATTAGGGGATTTCACGGATACTGAGTAAAACCTAGGTGACTTCCTAAGCTATTCTATGGTTCAGTTATAGTTTCAAGGAAGAAATTATTTAAATATTTCATCCTGCCAACTTTATTAATTAGGGCTTACATTTGAGTGAAACGATCAAAAAAATAGCCTAGAAGATGTGAGAATCTAGGTCATGACAAATGACAACCTCGGAATCCTAAAACATGTTAGGGCTTATATTGTATAGTAGAATTATACAAAAACCTAAATAAAAGTTGAGTATTTAAGTTGCACTAGGTAGAAAAACACAAAATCCTAAGGCTTGGTTGTTTAATTCTAAGGAATGATATAGCTGGTTTTGACATGTTTTGTTGCTGAAGATGGCCGTGTTGCTCACAATGCTAGCTCCAAGCTCTTTGTCGTAGCAAGTTTAAGTTTAGAAGTGTCAAATTGTAAAGATTGAGAGAAGTATCAGGTTTAGAGGTCATGTTTTCTGATGTGTCCAGTTATGATTTTAAAACAAGTGTTTCCTAAGGTTATGGTTATTTTAATATTATGGGGAATGTTAACGTTGATTAGAGCGACACTGGTTAGGATCCCACGGTTCCCTTGATCCGGTATCACTATTTTCTTTTTACCTTACTTAACCTAAATGATTTGTGAAAACCATTTAAACCGCGAAAATCTTGTTAGTAACTGTGGGTTACCTTCTTTGAGAGGCTCCCGTAAATTCAAAAGGACGTTTTAAGTTTAGTGAAATTTGAAAGGATCTATGGTTACCTTTGATACAATTTGTTTTAGGTTTTGAAAATTTTGATTAATTTTAAAAATGGTTATTTTGATTTGTAAATGAAGTAAAGTGCTCAACCAAGCAGTTATGTATATATAACACTTTAAAAGCGTACCCATCATCTTCTCAGCATTCCCGCTGAAAGATTAGCTTTTGCAACATGTATATAATTTCTTAGAAATTTAAAAAAATTGCAGGAGTTGAGGAAGGTGTATCTAACAAACTCCAAACTATGAATTATTAAGTTTTGAGAGATCTTAGTGGATTATTTTAGAACAAAATATAGTAAGTTCAAATTCTCCTTCAAAATATCCAAGAGATTCTAAACTTTTCGGGAATGACCCTAGACTGCTTTAAAGATCCCATGAGACATTTGAGTTCATTTTGAACTTATCATATTGTTATATTAATCATCCTAAGTCAAATTTAAATTACCCCATTACTCGATGAACTTTGATATTTTAATCGTCCCGAGGACAGGGTACTCAATTAATCAGATGATACTTTACTTAAAAGTTATGTAGGTAAATGCCCCTAAGGCAAGTTTCAGTCATGAAAGACCTTTGTACCCATCACTAAAGCTGGGCTTGTAGTGTTAATCATCAATCATATTATCCTTTAAATTCCATCAAATGAATTAAATATCAAGCCTATATCACTACTAAACCTTTTAATAAATCTAATGGAAGAAAGATTAGTAAAGACTAGAATTTTAATTTAGGTGATATGGATTCCGATTAAAAGAAGTCAGGTCATCATTAATCGTGGACTTAATCATAAATGAAACATCATTTTATTTTGATTGACTTCCAAATCCTGCAGATTTAGAAAATTATAATTTTATTCTTATCATGGAAATGTGGCAAGTTGGTTTCTACCTTTTACCCATTATGTTTTAATCGTCCAAACATATTCATTAGAATCAAAATTACTCATTTTCCCTTTGGTTAATCCTAAATTTTGATTAGGGCACAGAAGCGTAAAATTACCAATTTACCCTTAGGGCTCTTCACCTTCAAACTCATGAAGCATAATTCAACTGACTTAAGAGATTTTAGGGTACCCTATCCATAGAGTAATTAAAACATCAGAGGAGAAAAATGTGGTTTTTCAAAGTTATATTTAATTAAAATAATTATTTTAACTTAGAAATTAGGATTTTTTATTTTCTTATGATCAAAGTATAGTTTTTGGTTTATGAGAAAAGTATTAGAGGTTCTCTTAAGTCAGAGAAAACACTTACGCAAAATATTATGATTTTCTAAATTAAGTTTAATTTTATTTTATAATTATTTATTGGTTTTTTATGATTTAATTAAATGGAAAATATGTTTTAATTACCAAAAAATATTTTTACATTTTTATTAACCCTCTTTAAGTCTAGAGAACTGAGAGAAACAAATTTTATATTTTTTATTTTTTAATTTATTTATTATAATTATTTTAATGAAAAAATAAGGGAAATACATTTTTAAGTCTTTTAGGAATTTTTTTTTAAATTAGAAAAATTGGAGAAAATATTTTGATCAGTCCTAAGTGTTGAGCGAACCATTACGAATATTTTGAAATATATTTGTATTCTTGAAATTTTTAATTATTTTTAATTCAGAATGTAGGCCAAAAATAAAATATTTTATCAAAAATGACTTTTATTTTTTCTATGTGCTCCTGATCACAAGGAACACAGAAAATCACTTTTCATAATTTTCCTAAGTGTATTTAATTTAAAATAATTATTTTTGTACAAAAATATAATGTTTCTTGAAAATTCAACTTTAGTGCTTAAACTTAATCAAATAACTTTTAAATTTTTATAGTGGGTTAATATGATTTTTACACACAATGTGGTATTGATATTCTTATTTTTTTATTAATATTTAATTTAAGGAAAGTAATACAAGATATATACATTTAATTAATTATAGTAATTCACAAATGTTTCAAGCCATCATGATATTTTTCATATACTTCTCTAACCATAGGAAACCTACTAAAATTTATTCCATAATTTGTTTAAGTGATACTTTAATTTAAGTAATTAAATTAAGCCAAAATAGCCATCTTAGCTTGAAAATTATGGTTAGAGGAACACAGATGTCCTTTAACCTTGGAAAAATCAGAGAACATAACCTCTATCATGAGGAATAAACTCTAAAAATTTAAGCCATGGTGATCAATGCTTATCTATAATGAATTGAAATACCACAGAGAGTATTTGATTAATTAAAAATCAAAGAGTTGTCAGATAATTTTGATTTGTTATCCACATTATTCTCCTCTATTCATTGAGCAAGAGGGTATTTTTAATTTATTTTTATAGTTTTTCTATGAAAAGATATGGGTTTTTAAAGATTTAACATTTAAATAAATCCATAAATTCCAAATTTTTCTACTTAAACACGCGGCGCCACCTTAACCTCAGCAACTCCAAAGTATCCACCTGGAGCTCCGCTATTCGACATCATCAGCGATGTAACCACCTTGTCTGCCCGCATTTGCATTCCATTTGCTCATCCAGCTCCATCACAACCGTTCATTGGATAAACTTGTGATCGGATGACATCCGTTCATCAGCTCCAAATGACTTAACCTGTAAGTCGTTCACACTAAATCCTTAAGATCTTGAGCTAGACTCAACCAAATCACTTCGGGCACCTTCATATACTCAAGACGAACATATCTAAGTGGCTTATATGTTATGAAATATAATAAATATGTATGGAGAATAAAATGAAGCTCGGTTTAGGGTTGAGGCTCAACACCTTTGTCTGAGGGAGGAGGCCTTAATCAGATGGATGTCGTAGCTTTGATTGGGTCCAACAAACCTCCAGATGAAGTCCTAGGCTATGGTGAATTGTCTAGATATGATTTTAACCAAGGTTGATTTTAGGTTTTGATTAAAGTCTATGCTACTAGCTCTCTGTGATGGGGCTTTTGTATGAAATTAATTCCTCTCACTCAGGGGATGGTGTGTGCACAATTAATTGAACTTTAGTGAACTGTGGAGGTGTGGGAAAATCTGTCCTGGTTTTGGGGCAAATTTTAGTGAAGAAATTGGCCTACGGAGTGGCTGTGAGTGGCTGAGAGCAAGGGGATTGAACATAGGAAGGTTTGGAGAGGCTCTGGTGAGATTTTGGCAGAGTTTCCCAAAGGTTTCAAGCTCAATGCCCTTTGTCCATGGAGAGCTTCATTTATATCCATGGCTGCTAGGTGAAGCTCAGGGTTGGGAATTGGGTGATAAAGCTTGTTGAGATGGAGGGAAGAAAAACACAAGTATCCAATTGGAGTGAGTCAAGTAAGGGAGCTCAAATTTTGGGTTTTTTCTAACTTGAGCTCTTTTGGGCTAACTATTTCTGATGGCTGAGGTGGTGGCTGGTCAGGGTCTGGTCACCTCTTGGCTCAGGGAGGTCAGAGGATGGCTAATTATGATTAACTCCCAAGGGTAAGTGATGCGGGTAGATTTAGTGCATAAATTTTGCAAATATCTTTCAATATTACAAAATACACACGGTAGATATAACAGTAAATATGCAATATAATCCCAACAAAAATAACTTTTATGAAAATAATTAATCTTTAAAACTCTTTTTAAACTGTTAAATCACCTTTAAAATCAACGCAAGTATACATATCACTCAAGTAATAAAAAGCTCTAATGGAGTCCTAGATATCGATCCCACAGGTAAGTTGGAAAAAACTATAAGTAGATTTTAAAAATTATTTTATAATTTAAAAATACAAAAATAAAAGTAAAGTGTGAAGTTTGAATGTTAACTACTAAGATGAATGCTATATAAAATGCAGTTGAATGACAGAGTAAACTATCCAAAAACTAAACTTTCAAAAGTAAAATTACAAAAACTACACAAAGCTTTTGTTGGTGGAAGATTCAAATTTAAGAAAGCATCCATCCCCCTTACAATGAGTATATGGATTATGAAGAAATTAAAATCATTTTGAAAATATATATAAAAGTTATTTTGTGTCAAATAGGAGCAATATTATTCTTTACCCTCTTTTAAGTGCTATAAAGAACATTGACTAATCAAAAGTTTGGTTTCTAATTCGGTGGTTAGGCTGGGAGGATATCGGCTGCCACACCAAAGCTCCCACTACTCCCTCCCCTGAAGGCTAACAACCTCACATTAGTTTTCAATCACCTGGACCAAATTGGGGATTTTAATCTATCACCATAAAATCTCCAAGTATGCATCCAACAAATTACCTATTTATTTGCACTTAATTCCATGGATAACATACTCTACCATGAAATCACATTTGATTTTCCCTCTATTGTAGAAATCATACCCCTTTTCAGAACTTATGTTTCTCAACATGTTTTAACATTTCAATTAGTCAGATTAAAAAGTAAATGAAGATCAAAGTTCAAATCATCACATATTATTGACATTTAAAACCATAGAAAACATAATGAATTCTTCACAAAACCATATCTAAAAGTAGGGAGAAGAATAAAGAAGACTACTCAGAATTCATGAGAATAATACGGCAAAACATGGATTTCATATATAAAAACAAGTTTACAAAACAAAAGAAGTAAAAGACATAACTTATCTCACAATTCTTCACAAGCAAATCCCTAGAATTTCTCTCCAAGCCTTTCTCTTCTTACAAGCACAATCAATTCTCCCTTAGAAGTGTAAGAAAGAAGAAATCTCTTATCTACCCTCTCCTCTTACAACCCCTGAAGAAAATCTCCTCTTCTTCTCTCTTTGCCTTTCATGCCACCCACTTTCTTGTCCTTTTCGTCCCCCCTTCAACTCCTTGAAGCCTTCTTCTTTTATTTTGGTCTGCCTCTCTTCAAAAGAAATTCAAAATTCCCTCCAAAAGTCAACTTTTTTGAATTCAAAAGATGTGTCATTTGATCCAAGAGATAGATCCCTTCATCAAAGAGCCCTCAAAAGTGTCTAGATACCTTTAATTGCTCCATTAGGTTTGTAGAACATGTGTCCCTTTAAAAATTTGTGCAAAATTTATCTCGAACCGCTTTAATTTACAAAAAGTCATCTCTGGCGCATCATGCGCTAAGCCTCTGTCAATCGGCGCATCATGCGCCGAAATTCCAAAATTCACTTTTTGGATCCAAATTTCATCCTTTTTGCCATTTTTCCTCCAAATACCTAAATATGATATACCTGCAACAAAAACATGAAAATACCCTTCTTTAAAGTGCAATATGACAAAAAAAATAAGCATAAAATATGTACTTTAAATAGTATATTATTTTGGTGTATCAAAATCTCCCAAACATAAATATTGTTTGTTCTCAAGTGACACTATTATTACATAAAAGCTTATGACTTAGGATAGAGATTTACTTACAACTTCTATACTTTAGTTTAATCAATAAAATAGCAAAATTTAAGAAAAACCTTTAATAACTTAGATTCAAATTCTAAGTCTAGGAATACTTAGTAATCAAATTCAAGATTTTTTAATCTCTATTCATTTCAAGAAAAATTTTAATTTTTCATCTTTAGGACATTTAGAATATTCATATGAAAAAGAACTTCATGAAGACATTACTAGGAATGCTACTAATACTCCAATACAAGTTTAGAAAATATAATAAAGCTTCTTTCTTTAGTTGATTCAAGTGAAGTCAATTTTTAATTAGGCATCTCCTCAAGCTTCTCCTCACTTATTTTTCTTTTCTTTTTCTTTTACTTTTAGGATCTTTTCAATCCTTTCTTTTTTTTTCTTATTTCTTTTTTTTCTTTCTAGTGGGGATTACTATATCTGGATAGCCTTTAATAGTTTTAAACAACACTATCCTCTTCTTAAAATCAAAACTCCATACCTTTCTTCAATTTATAAATTCATATTAGTTTATCATTTTTCATAAATTCTCATTCTTTTCTTCTTGCATGAAACTCTAGAATTCTTAATACTTCAAAAATACAACTTTCTTTACTTTAATTATAAAGCATAGTCGTATCGTATCATACTAAATATCTTTAACTTTAGAATTGACCTTCTCATGTTAAATTAATTTTAAAAATATAGTTAATTAAGGACAAATAAAATTTCATTTATTTATTTTCAAAAGAAACTTTTCTTTCCCCCAAACTCAAGTTTTTAAGTAATTTAAAAATGTTTAAGTACAAATTTTAGTTGGTGAAGGAAAACTGTAAATGCATGAAAATAAAAACTGATCTATAGAGGATTTTCTAATTATAAAACTGGGCTCTGGTATACCGCAGGTACTAACTTTAAAAACATACAGGCTTTAAAGTATTAAATGAAACATAATATATTCTAAAAAATTTGTTGACAATTAAAAATAGAAATACAAAAATTGAAAAACAAAGCTGAAAAATACTGAAAATGCAGAATAAAGTAAAACTCTACAATTACTATTACAATTATGTCCACAACACAAAATGATAATTTTTAATACAATAGTTGTCAAATGAAAATACAACACACTTTCAGACTTCATCTCCTTCCTCATCATCATCATCATCTTCTTCTTCTTCTTCTTTCACATCTCGAATAGCAGTATAGGGAGTGAAACTAGGACAACGAGGCAATTCCACATTGGGCTCTCTTCTAAGATGTCTCACCATAGCATTTTTAAAATCAATCTCATGTTGAACTTTCCTCTATTAATACTCACCATTAAAAGCCTTTCTTGCTCCAATCTCTTCCAACTGACCATGAATATTAATTATGTCCATTTATTGAATCTTGAGTTAGTTCATAATGTTTTCTAATGATGCAGGGCAAGAAGTAGATGCCCCTGCAGCTGATGTAGAGGGTTTATCCCTTCTTCTCCCTCTAGATTCAACAAATGATTCAACTCATTGTCGGCGCTATTTTGTGTTGGAGGGAGTTGCCTGTAAGAGGCTGTCGGTCACCGGAATCGAAATCCCGTCGCCCGCTTCGGAAGGACATTTTAATTTACATATATATTTAGATTTAAAACATATGAAATCAAATTGACCCCATATTTTTCATAATTTAGATGAAAGAGCGCTATAACTCAAATCTTGTATCTATGCCAAAGGATAAACACAAATAAATTAAGGAATATATGACATCCATTTGGTCTGTAAAACCTTTGTATTTACCGACAAGTTACCCTATTTAATATAAAGGATTAAATAGGGTTTATATTAAGCTGGGTTCGGACATGTTTCCTATAAGGGCAAACCCCTATAGTTAATTACATCTTAAATGACCAAAGTTACTTAAGAAGACTCTCGATAAAAATCAGGAAATATTATCTTCAAGGAGTTTCAAAGGGTAGGACTTTTCAATGAGATCGGACGTAGAGGTGTGAAAGGGGATTGGTTCAAATTTAGAACATTTTGTTGTAGAGTTCAAAGGAGGAAGAAGTAGGAGATGTCTTGGATTCAGAGAAGAACCTCGGTGACTTCCCGAGCTATCCTAATGTTTGGTTTTAGTTTTGAGGAGAAATGTTTAAGTGTTTCATCTTTCAAATTTTATTAGTTAGGGCTTACATTCGTGTGAAACTATCACACAAATAGCCTTGAAGATGTGAGGGTTTAGGTCATGACGTATGACAACCTCAGAATCCTAAGATGAGTTAGGGCTAATATTGTATAGCAGGGCTATACAAAGGCCTAAAGATAAGATGAGGATTTACGTTGCATAAGCATCAAAGTCCTATGGCTTTGTTGTTTAAGTCTAAGGAAGAAAGATTGGGTTAGCTGGGGAAGAAAAAGTCCAATGGCTTTGTTGTTTATATCTAAAGAAGGAAGATTGGTTTAGCTGGGGAAGACAGGTTTTGCTATTGAAGATGGTTGTGCTGCCCACCATGCTAGCTCCAAGCTTCTTGCCGCTACGAGTTTGAGTTTTCTAGTGTGTCAAGTTATGATGTCAAGTCAGGTGGCCCTATAGTTGAAGTTCTTTAAATTTTATGGGGGCATGTTGAAGTTGATTAGAGCGACACCGGTTAGGATCCTACGGTTCCCTCGTTCAGGCACCACTATTTTCTATTAGATTCACTTAGTCCAATTGAATTTACTAAACTCAACTTAATGAGTTCCATAATTTCATTTAGACCTGTGGGAAGCCTCGTTAGCAACCGTAGGTTACCTTCTTCGAGGAATTCCCGCTCATCCGATAGAGACGTCTTAATTTAGTTGAAGTGGTAGTTTTGTGTAATGTTTGTGATTAAATTTTATGTTGTTTTATATTTTAAATGTTGTGGCAGTGAATTTTATCTTGGTTGATTTTAGTTTTAGTTTTGGTTTTTGTTTTGGTTTTGGTTTTGTGGCTATCCTGATAGTTTTAGTTTTCATGCAGGGTGACACATTGTTGTTTAGCATGCAAATTTATATAAGCACAAAAGTATAACATAAAAGTACAAGAAAGACAATGCTGAAAACTGTAATGTGTACATGGCGAGTCTTCTCGTTCCACCACCTGAAACTCAAAAGGCATGTTAAGGCAATTTATATGAAATAGGGAAGTACAATTTTGACAACCTATCTAACCCTATGTCATATATTGGGGGGTCCCTAAGAGTTTAATTAAGGATGTTGTTGTCAAGAAAAATATATTAAGTTTAGTAGATCTCCAAGGTATCCAACAGATCTAGAGAAAGAAGCAGGTCCGTGCTACTCTCTTACTGCCTCGTGGAAAATCCCGAGTTCTTTTAAACTTATTATATTGCTTAATAATTCATCCTGTAAATACTCTTAGTGCTCAGTGAACATTGATGTCTCAATTATCTCTAAGAGTAAGGTAATTATCATCTATAATTTAATTTTGAATATTATGTGGGTAAAGACCCTTAAAGAGGCAAGTTAGTGTTACTGCATCACTTAGCCAAATTTTTGTCCTAATTAGGCTTGTAGTGTTTGAAAGATGTTCTAATTTTCAAATTATATTTGCTTTTCTAATCCTTTATTTAAATGAAACTTGATTTAGCCTAAGTCACTACTAGGCCCTTAAGACTTAGGTGAGTGTCTTAATTAGTTTTGAAAAGGTTAAGCTTTAGGTGGACATGATTCATTATTTGAATTTCATTTGAAAATCAAATAGGGGTATTAAATTGATTAATTATTGATGTCAAAAGTCATACCCCTAAGTCCTGGGTTCATTTTATTTTAATAAACTTCCAAATTTTAATAATTTAAAATTAAACCCCTAAGTCCTGGGTTCATTTTATTTTAATAAACTTCCAAATTTTAATAATTTAGAAATTTTATCTTTTTAATTAAGAAAGTGAGGTTGGTTTCTACCAATTAACCCCTAGTGTTTCAAACATCATCTTTTAATTAAGAAAGTGAGGTTGGTTTCTACCAATTAACCCCTTGTGTTTCAAACATCCAAAATAAGATAAGAGATTGCCCATTTCCCTCCTTGAATTTAGCCTAAACGTTAATTAAGGCTAAATTTCCAAAATTACACATTTTCCCTTAAGGCTCTAACACTTCATAATTCATCAAATTTAATCCAAATGACTTTAAATTTTTTTATCCTACATCATTCATGGGTCAATTAAGGCATCAGAGGAGAAAATGTGATTTTGAAAATTTAATTTAATTTATATAATTATTTTCATGCAAAAATAGGATTTTTTAAAGAAAATTTCTAACTTGACCAAGGCAAATCCTAATCCTTTGAAATTTTTACTAGAGGTATACCTAGACCAAAGAAGCCTTTGGACCAAATTTCATGATTTTTTGAATTTTATTTGAATTTTAAGAGTTATTTTAATTTCTACGGAATTTATTAAATATAAAATATTTTTAATGGGGGAAAATTAAGTTTTATATTTTTGAAAAATATTCTTGAGGTAAAAGAACCTGAAGAAGAAAATTTTATATTTTTTTTGAATTTTATTTGATTTATTGGAGTTATTTTTAGTGAAAACCCATTTTAGCCTTTAAAAATTATTTTTAAGCTTTAAAATTCAGTATCTTTATTTAAAAAATCAGGAAAAGTATTATAATTATTCCTGAGTGCTTAGAAAGTAATTTAGAACATTTCCATGAATTTAATTACTGTTGTGATTTTTAAGGATTTTAATTAGTTAAATACTTAAAATAGGCTAAAAGTCAAGGTTTTATTTTGAAATCTATTTTATTTTTAAAAAATACCCTTGATCAGAGAGAACTCAAAAATAAGTTTTTATAAATTTTTTAGTTATATTTTGATTTTCAAAAATCATTTAAATGTCAAAAAAGATATTTATCTTTAAAAATAAACTTAAGTTGCCAAATGAACTCCAAATGCTTTGGAATTTTTATGGTGAATTATTTAGATCCTAAACAATAGTGGAGATGAAAAATCAAGTCATTTTGTTGTTTGTATTTTTCAAAACTAATTATCTTAGTGATTTAGGGTTTGTAAAGATTAGGTGTATTTTGAATGACTTGGCTTATGAGAAATTTTCCAAAAGGCACTCTGGTCATCATAAACCTTCCAAAATTTTCTTGGATTTTTCTAAGCAACATGCTAATTTCCATGATTATTTTAAGCAAATAATGCACATAAACTTGAAAAATATGATTCTCTATCTAGGGACCTCTTCTGACTTATGAAAAATAAGGGAATGTTCCCTAAGACAGAGGCAAAAACATGCTAAAATTTCAAGCCATGGTGATATTACTACATGCATTGAGAATCAAAACATCCAAATTAGTGTTTATCTAATTAAAAATAAAACATGCATCAAAAGGACTCCAAATCATTTCCAAATTATTCTCCTCTATTCACTGAGCAAGAGGGTATTTTTATTTTATTTTTATTATTTTTCTAGACCAAGATATGAATTTTTAAAGTTAGGGATCATTTTCTAATTTTTTAAATTCCTTATTTATCTATTTAAATGCACGGCGCTGACTGTATCCTAGACAGCTCCGAAAGCACGCATGGCGCGCTCTGGTTGGACACCGCCATCCACATAACCACTGACTCGGCCCGCGGTTCATGTAAGGAAATGTCGTCCTGCTCGATCTCCTCTATCCATTCGTATACATGAGCGATCAGACGGCTCCCCATCATCATCCCCGATACAGTGATCCCGTGACCGTCTACACTAAAACCCTAATATCTTAGCCTAGGCTCAACCAAATCACCTAAGGTTTGATCCTATGGACTCGTCTAAGTGAGACGAACATATTCATACAGTAATCATACAATTAAATTAAGCCTAATCAAATGGAGAATCAAAATAGGCTCGGGAGGAAGAGAGGTTCAATACCTTGGCTCTGAGAAGGGAAGCTTCGATCAAAGAGTCTTGGCATGTTCGTTGAGGTCCAAAGAAGCTAGGGATTAAGCCTCTTGCTGTGGTGAAATGTCTAGACCCAAATTTGACCAAGGCCGATTTCATGTGTTGGTCTAGAGCTATG
>JXCR01147790.1:506440-525393 GCA_002079205.1 Phalaenopsis hybrid cultivar
TTTTCACTAAGGGATAAGGCTAAGATGTGATTAAATTTGTTAGCACCAGGATCTATTAGAACTTGGGGAGAACTTTCACAAAAATTTCTATCCAATTATTACCCTCCATCCAAAACTGCTAAACTTAGAAATGACATCACATCATTCTGTCAGCTTGATGGAGAGTCAATATACGAAGCTTGGGGGAGATTAAAAGATCTTCTTAGGAAATGCCCTCATCATTCGTTACCAGATTGGTTGCTAATTCAAGCTTTTTATTATGGATTAGTGGGATCACTTAGATCGATTATAGTTGCCACGGTTGGTGGTTTGTTAATGTCAAAACCTTTTGATGAGGCTTACTCGTTAATAGAAGAGATGACTACCAACAATTTTCAATAGCCCTCTGAAGCTATAAATCCTAGGAGAGTAGCTAGTATCCATAATTCTGATGCGATATCTATGTTAGCTTCGTAGATTGCTGCAATATAAAAGAAATTAGATCATTATGGGATGAATTATTCTCAAACTCCTCCTATGATGGAAGATAATTTATCTGGGAAATTTGTGGATGTTCAACCATCATATGAGACTTTAAATGTTATTAATAGACCCAAGAACCCTTATTCGAACTATTATAATCCAGGTTGGAAGAATCATCCAAATTTTAGTTGGAATAATCATTCTTCTACAAATCAACAATGGACAAACAACCCAGTGAACCCTTTAGAAAATTCATCAAACCAAGGAAATGTTAAATATAGACCTTCTTATCCAACACGATTTAATAGTAAAACTTAAATTAAGGAGAAGAAGTTGTCTATGGAAGAACTGATATTAACGATGGGTCAACAATTGCAGAATCAAGGAAATCAATTACAAATTCAAGGAAATCAATTACAAAATGTGTCAACAATTGCAGAATCAAGGAAATCAATTATAAATTCAAGGAAATCAATTACAAAATCAACTCCTATTAAGAATATTGAAAATCAATTAGGGCATATCACTACTGCGCTTAATAACCGAACATTAGGAACTTTTCCTAGTACTGTGGAACCAAATCCTAAAGATCAAGGAAAAAAATAGATAAAAGCGATACAATCACGAAGTGGAAAAGAATTGGAAATGAGAGTACAGAAAGAAACAGAAACTAAAAAAGAAAAAGTGGATACTGAAAAAGAAAAGGATCATGAATACCCAGATTTAGAATATCCATTTACACCAATGAAAATTATTGTGGAGAAACGCCCACCATCGTTTCCTCAAAGATTGAAGCAACACAACAGAATAAACAATTCTCTAAGTTTTTAGATATATTTAAGAAGTTAACGGTGAATATTCCCTTTATAGAAGCTTTAGAGCAAATTCTCAATTATGTGAAATTTATGAAAGATATTTTGAACAAGAAAAGGAAGTTCACGGATAAAAAAATTGTTGCACTTAGCAAAGAGTGTAGTGTAATTATTCAGAAAAGGCTTCCTGAAAAATTAAAAGATCCTGGGGGTTTCACTATACCGTGTGCTATCGGTGAAAAATTTTATGAAAGAGCTTTATGTGATTTGGGAGCTAGCATTAATCTTATGCCTCTATCAATTTTCAAAAGATTAGAATTAGGAGAAGTCTCACCTACTTCTGTAACTCTACAGTTAGTAGATCATTCAGTTACATAGCCACCTATATCTGTAACTCTTCAATTAGCAGATCGTTCAATTACATATCCTAAATGAGTTATAGAAGATGTGTTAGTAAAAGTGGATAAATTTATCTTTCCTCTGGATTTCATTGTTTTAGATACAAAGGAAGATAAAGAAATACCTATCATTTTAGGGAGACCATTTTTAGCTACTGGAAAAGCTATGATAGATGTTCAAAAAGGAGAATTAACTATGAGAGTTAATAATCAAGAAGTGACTTTTAACATTGTGAAATCTATGAAATACCCCGTTGTTGAAAGAGATAATGAATGTTTTTGCATGGAAATTTGTGAAGATCTATTTAATAAATAATTTAAAGAACATTTTGAAGAGAAAGAACAATTTAAAGAGAGTGATGAAGTTATTTTGGATGAATTAGAAAATGAAGAATTATATTATGTTCAGGAAAGATTTGATGGCTGGATATTACAGAAAATGCTGATAAAAATCTAGTTCCGTCAATTATAAAAGAATATTTCCTAGCCATTTGAAGTATGTGTTTCTGGGAGACTCATCTACATTAGTTGTAATTATATCTTCAAAATTAAATGATTTGCAAGAGCAAAGATTGTTAGATACATTGAAAAGATATAAGAAAGCTTTTCTGATATTAAGGGAATCAGTCCTTCGATCTGTATGCACAAAATTATATTAGGTGAATAATATAAACCAAGAGTTGATCCACAAAGGAGATTAAATCCAATGATGAAAGAAGTTGTTAAGAAGGAAATTTTGAAATGGTTAGACACTGGAATTATATATCTTATTTCAGATAGTGCAGGTAAGTCCAATTCATTGTGTTCCTAAGAAAGGAGTGACTGTTGAAACAAAAGAAAATAATGAATTAATACAGCAAGTCCAATTCATTGTGTTCCTAAGAAAGGAGGGGTGACTGCTGAAGCACAAGAGAATAAATAAATTTTGAAATGGTTAGACACTGGAATTATATATCCTATTTCAGATAGTGCATGAGTAAGTTATATTCATTGTGTTCCTAAGAAAGGAGTGACTGTTGAAACAAAATAAAATAATCAATTAATACCTATCAGACAAAATTGTGTTCCTAAGAAAGGAGGAGTGACAGTCGAAACAAAAGCAAATAATGAATTAATACCTATTAGACAAGTTACTAGTGGCGTATTTGCATTGATTATAGAAAATTAAACACTGCCACCAGGAAAGATCACTTCCCTTTTACCCTTTTTAGCAAATAGTATATAGACTTGCTGGGGCACAAATATTTTTGTATTTTAGATGAATATACCGGTTACCATCAAATTCTTATTGCTCCTGTGGATCAAGAAAATACAACATTTACTAGTCATTTTGGAACTTTTGCTTTTCGAAGAATGCCTTTCGGATTATGTAATGCACCTGCAACATTCTAGAGATGTATGATGTTCATATTTAGTAAGTTAATTGATGATGGATTGGAAGTATTTATGGATGATTTCTATGTATTTGGAACATCATTTGATGCATGCTTAAATTATTTTGAAAAAGTTTTAGAGTTATGCGAAAGAACTAATTTGGTTCTGAATTGGGAGAAATGCCAACTTATGGTTGCAGGAGGAATTGTATTAGGGCATATAATTTTGGAAGATGGTATGGAAGCAGACCCTGCAAAAATTCAAGTTATCTCTAAACTAACACCTCCTACTAATGTAAGAGATGTTAGGAGTTTTCTTGGACATGTTGGATTTTACAGGCGTTTTATTAAAGATTTTTCAAAAACTACGAAACCTCTATGCCAACTTTCAGAAAAGGGCAAGAAATTCAAATTTACTGAAAGTTGTTTAAATGCCTTTGAGTTATTAAAAGAAAAATTAATTACAACCCCTATTGTATCTTCACCTAACTTGGAGAAACCATTTGAACTGATGTAATGTGTACGCTTTAGATAAAGAGTTACTAGCCATTGTGTATGCTTTAGATAAATTTTGATCTTACTTAATTGGAGCTAAATGTGTTGTGCACACTGATCACTCTGATATTAAATATCTAATGCAAAAGAATGATGTCAAACCAAGGTTGATTAAATGGATACTTTTGATGCAAGAATTTGATCTTGTGATTATTGATAGAAATGAATCTGATAATCAAATTGCTGATCGTTTGTCAAGATTAGAAAATCATGAATTATCTGACACCAATAATGAAATTGCAGATAGTTTCCCTGATGAACAACTTTATAATATTAATGAGTGGAAAATACCATTGTATGCTTATATTGTTAGCTATATTGTAAGTGATATTTTTCCACCTATGCTGACATTATAACAATAAAGGAAATTCATTCATTATGTGAAAACATATTTTTTGGATGAGCTTATATAAACAATGTAAGGATCTAATTATGAGAAAATGTGTACCTTATGAAGAAACTGAGCTAATCGTTCAAAAATGTCATGATTTTGAATTTGGAGGACATTTTGGGATTGATAAAACTGCTTACAAAATTTTAAATTTGGAGGACATTTTGGGATTGATAAAACTACTTATAAAATTTTACAAGCTGGATTCTATACCTACTATCTTTAGAGATGTTTATAGATACATAAAAAGTTGTGATTGATGTCAACGAGTAGGCAATATATCTAGAAGAAATGAAATGGCTCTGAATTTCATGTTAAAAGTTGAGATCTTTGATGTATGGGGATTAGATTTCATGGGACCATTTATTCCTTCATTTGAGAACTTATATATATTAATTGTTGTAGACTACGTTTCTATATAGATTGAAGCGCAAGCTTTACCTCATTATGAAGCTAAAAGTGTTTCAAGGTTTTTAATGAAAAATATTTTCACTAGATACGGAATGCATAGAATGATTATCACTGACGGAGGATCCCATTTTTGGAATTAATATATTCAGAGATTGGTAGAAAAGTTTAATATTATTCATAGAATCTCTACGGCTTATCATCCTCAAACCAGTGAGTTAGCTGAAGTTTCTAATAGAGAGATTAAATAAATACTTGAAAAGACTGTAAACCCTAGTATAGTGGGTTAACTGAAGTTTCTAATAGAGAGATTAAACAAATACTTGAAAAGACTGTAAACCCTAGTAGAGTATATTGATTCACTAAACTGGATATCGCAAACTGCTTATAAAACTCATATTGGAATGACTCCTAAAAGACTGATTTTGGAAAGACTTGTCACTTACCAGTAGAATTGGAGCATAAAGCATATTGGACGATTAAAGAATTCAATTATAATTTGAAATATGCTGTTAAGAAGAGATTATTACAATTAAATGAATTGGAAGAATTAAAAAATGAGTCTTATGATAACTGCATAATTTATAAGGAAAAACTAAAGTTAGGGCATAATCGAAAGATTAACCAAAAGAACTTTGAACTAGGACAAGAGGTTTTGATTTACAACACTAGGCTGAAGTTATTCCCTAGAAAATTGAATTCTCGTTGGTTAGGCAAAATAAAATAACTTGTAGTTTGTATGACTTTGCTTTTATATATGAATTTCGATTTTGTTGTGTTTTTCCGATGAGATCTGAGTAGTTTTCTCTATCTTTCTCCTTGCCTTGAGATTTTTGAAATGGTGATTTGAATTGGTGGAGCCATGAAAATATTTAAAAAATTGTGATGATCTTTTCACTTCGATCTTAATTTACTTCAATCTGGCCAATTGATTTGTTAAAATATATTGAGTTTTACAACTAAAGTGAAAGTTACATCCGAGATTCAGGGAGCTCAAAGCCCTTGGAAGTTGGGTGAAAATAAATAGGGAAATAAAATTATCGGGCATAGAATTGGAGATTTTAGAGTGACAGACTAAAATCCCCAATTCGGTCCTATCGTTTGAGTGTTGAAGTGTAGATGTTAGCCCTCAGGCAAGGGGAACGTGGGAGCTTCATAGTGAGAGCCGTTATCCTCCCAACCTAGCCGCAAATTCAGTAAACAAGCGTAGGATTAGTCAATGTTCTTTATATCTAGACCAAAGGGTAAAGAATAAGTATACTCCCCGTGGGATCGATATCTAGGACTCCATTAGAGCCCTATATTACTTGAGCGATAAGTATACTTGCGTTGATAAGTGTGACTTTACAATTATTGAATATTTATTATGTTCATATTTATCAAATCTATAATTGTTATTAAGTTTTGGTATAGTTGCCGAGGGATTAAATCTTTTAGCAGCAGTATTAAATACTTATATTTTTAAGCATATATAAAGTCACGGTCAGAGGTAACGCCAGAGGCACACTTCAAGGGATTCATTTTAAGGTCATATTGTCACAACCGTTCGAACAGGATCCTCAAATCGTACAAATGGTCTATTTTTTATTTTCTTTTGATGATCAAATCATTCACGTAGTATTCTACCTGGTTGTGAATGAGGTCGTCAAAGATCTTTTCATAGCTCTTTGATATGTTACTCCAACGTTCTTCAACCCAAACGATATCACTGTGTTGCAGAAGATTCCAATCAGTGTTATGAAAGTTGTTAGTGCAGCGTCTTCTAGAGCCATCTTGATTTGGTTATACTCTGATGATTTGTCCATGAAGGAGAAGATTTCATGCATTGAAGCAATATCCACCATCATTTCTGGTATCGGTAATGGAATTTCGTCTTTTGGAGATGCTTTATTTAAATCTTTGAAGTTAACACAAACACCTATTTGTCCATTTTTCTTCTTAACTTGCACAATGTTGGCTAACCATGTTGGGTATTGCTCTTTTTTATAAAGTTAGCGTCTATTAACTTCTTCACCTCGGCTATGACTTGTTGTTCTATTTCGAGGTGCATTCTCCCAAGAGCTTATTTTATTGGGGTTATATATTTGTCCACCCTATGTTTATGAACTGCAACCTCTGCTGACAGTCTTGGAATTTCATCATAACTCCATGTGAANTAACAACCTCACATTAGTTTTCAATCACCTGGACCAAATTGGGGATTTTAATCTATCACCATAAAATCTCCAAGTATGCATCCAACAAATTACCTATTTATTTGCACTTAATTCCATGGATAACATACTCTACCATGAAATCACATTTGATTTTCCCTCTATTGTAGAAATCATACCCCTTTTCAGAACTTATGTTTCTCAACATGTTTTAACATTTCAATTAGTCAGATTAAAAAGTAAATGAAGATCAAAGTTCAAATCATCACATATTATTGACATTTAAAACCATAGAAAACATAATGAATTCTTCACAAAACCATATCTAAAAGTAGGGAGAAGAATAAAGAAGACTACTCAGAATTCATGAGAATAATACGGCAAAACATGGATTTCATATATAAAAACAAGTTTACAAAACAAAAGAAGTAAAAGACATAACTTATCTCACAATTCTTCACAAGCAAATCCCTAGAATTTCTCTCCAAGCCTTTCTCTTCTTACAAGCACAATCAATTCTCCCTTAGAAGTGTAAGAAAGAAGAAATCTCTTATCTACCCTCTCCTCTTACAACCCCTGAAGAAAATCTCCTCTTCTTCTCTCTTTGCCTTTCATGCCACCCACTTTCTTGTCCTTTTCGTCCCCCCTTCAACTCCTTGAAGCCTTCTTCTTTTATTTTGGTCTGCCTCTCTTCAAAAGAAATTCAAAATTCCCTCCAAAAGTCAACTTTTTTGAATTCAAAAGATGTGTCATTTGATCCAAGAGATAGATCCCTTCATCAAAGAGCCCTCAAAAGTGTCTAGATACCTTTAATTGCTCCATTAGGTTTGTAGAACATGTGTCCCTTTAAAAATTTGTGCAAAATTTATCTCGAACCGCTTTAATTTACAAAAAGTCATCTCTGGCGCATCATGCGCTAAGCCTCTGTCAATCGGCGCATCATGCGCCGAAATTCCAAAATTCACTTTTTGGATCCAAATTTCATCCTTTTTGCCATTTTTCCTCCAAATACCTAAATATGATATACCTGCAACAAAAACATGAAAATACCCTTCTTTAAAGTGCAATATGACAAAAAAAATAAGCATAAAATATGTACTTTAAATAGTATATTATTTTGGTGTATCAAAATCTCCCAAACATAAATATTGTTTGTTCTCAAGTGACACTATTATTACATAAAAGCTTATGACTTAGGATAGAGATTTACTTACAACTTCTATACTTTAGTTTAATCAATAAAATAGCAAAATTTAAGAAAAACCTTTAATAACTTAGATTCAAATTCTAAGTCTAGGAATACTTAGTAATCAAATTCAAGATTTTTTAATCTCTATTCATTTCAAGAAAAATTTTAATTTTTCATCTTTAGGACATTTAGAATATTCATATGAAAAAGAACTTCATGAAGACATTACTAGGAATGCTACTAATACTCCAATACAAGTTTAGAAAATATAATAAAGCTTCTTTCTTTAGTTGATTCAAGTGAAGTCAATTTTTAATTAGGCATCTCCTCAAGCTTCTCCTCACTTATTTTTCTTTTCTTTTTCTTTTACTTTTAGGATCTTTTCAATCCTTTCTTTTTTTTTCTTATTTCTTTTTTTTCTTTCTAGTGGGGATTACTATATCTGGATAGCCTTTAATAGTTTTAAACAACACTATCCTCTTCTTAAAATCAAAACTCCATACCTTTCTTCAATTTATAAATTCATATTAGTTTATCATTTTTCATAAATTCTCATTCTTTTCTTCTTGCATGAAACTCTAGAATTCTTAATACTTCAAAAATACAACTTTCTTTACTTTAATTATAAAGCATAGTCGTATCGTATCATACTAAATATCTTTAACTTTAGAATTGACCTTCTCATGTTAAATTAATTTTAAAAATATAGTTAATTAAGGACAAATAAAATTTCATTTATTTATTTTCAAAAGAAACTTTTCTTTCCCCCAAACTCAAGTTTTTAAGTAATTTAAAAATGTTTAAGTACAAATTTTAGTTGGTGAAGGAAAACTGTAAATGCATGAAAATAAAAACTGATCTATAGAGGATTTTCTAATTATAAAACTGGGCTCTGGTATACCGCAGGTACTAACTTTAAAAACATACAGGCTTTAAAGTATTAAATGAAACATAATATATTCTAAAAAATTTGTTGACAATTAAAAATAGAAATACAAAAATTGAAAAACAAAGCTGAAAAATACTGAAAATGCAGAATAAAGTAAAACTCTACAATTACTATTACAATTATGTCCACAACACAAAATGATAATTTTTAATACAATAGTTGTCAAATGAAAATACAACACACTTTCAGACTTCATCTCCTTCCTCATCATCATCATCATCTTCTTCTTCTTCTTCTTTCACATCTCGAATAGCAGTATAGGGAGTGAAACTAGGACAACGAGGCAATTCCACATTGGGCTCTCTTCTAAGATGTCTCACCATAGCATTTTTAAAATCAATCTCATGTTGAACTTTCCTCTATTAATACTCACCATTAAAAGCCTTTCTTGCTCCAATCTCTTCCAACTGACCATGAATATTAATTATGTCCATTTATTGAATCTTGAGTTAGTTCATAATGTTTTCTAATGATGCAGGGCAAGAAGTAGATGCCCCTGCAGCTGATGTAGAGGGTTTATCCCTTCTTCTCCCTCTAGATTCAACAAATGATTCAACTCATTGTCGGCGCTATTTTGTGTTGGAGGGAGTTGCCTGTAAGAGGCTGTCGGTCACCGGAATCGAAATCCCGTCGCCCGCTTCGGAAGGACATTTTAATTTACATATATATTTAGATTTAAAACATATGAAATCAAATTGACCCCATATTTTTCATAATTTAGATGAAAGAGCGCTATAACTCAAATCTTGTATCTATGCCAAAGGATAAACACAAATAAATTAAGGAATATATGACATCCATTTGGTCTGTAAAACCTTTGTATTTACCGACAAGTTACCCTATTTAATATAAAGGATTAAATAGGGTTTATATTAAGCTGGGTNGATTCGGAGATGTGAGAATTAAAAAGTGGCTATCAATTTGAAGATGGTGGGATTTGAATTGTAGGATTGAATTCGAAGATGTGAGAATTGAAATTTAAATATCAATTCGAGAAGAGAGGGTCGAAATTTAGGTATCGACCTCAAAATTTGAGAATTAAAATGTAGGTGTCAATTCAAGAAGTGATAGTCGCGATTTAGGTACCGACCTCAAAAGATGACAATCAGAATTTAGGTATTGATTCGAAGATGTGGGATTTGAAATGTAGGTATCAATTCCAGAAGAGCGGGTCAAAATTTAGGTATCGACCTCAAAATGTGAGAATTGAAATTTAGGTATCAATTCCGAGAAGAGAGTCGAAATTTTGATATCGACCTCGAAATGAAAGGAATCAGAATTCAGGTATAGAATCGAAAATGTAAGAATTGAAATTTAGGTATCAATTTCAAGAAGAGAGTCAAAATTTAGGTATGAACCTCGAAAGATTTGAATTAGAATTTAGGTACTAATTCAAAAATGAGAATTGAAATGTAGGTATCAATCCCAAGAAGAGAGTCAAAATTTAGGTATTAACCTCAAAAGATGATATTCATAATTTAGGTACTAATCCGAAGATGAGAACTAAAATTTAGGTATCTATCTCAAGGAGAGAGTCAAAATTTAAGTATCGACCTCAAAAGACGAGAATCAAAATTTAGGTATTGATTTGATGATGAGATTTGAAATTTAGGTATCAATCTGAGGAATTGGTCAAAATTTAGGTATCGACCTCTAAAGGTGAGAATCAGAATTTAGGTACTGATCCGAAAATGAGAATTGAAATTTATAAAGAGCTTGTGGTGTTGAATTTGCAGAAGTGTGTCATGTAAAAATGTTTATTTTGTTGAAGAAGATTTGTAGAGCTTTGTGGCGTTTTGTGCAGAATGCAAAATTTCAAGGGGATGTAAAGAGAGTTAATACAGATAAAGATGGTTGTGTTGCGCACACAAGATTAGGAAACTCTAAAAATGAGAGGATCCACTCAACAGATTTGTTTCATTTTCTTGTTGTTTTTATCACATTTAATTTTTCAAATTATGTCGTTAAAGTTTTAATTTCAATTGGTTGATTTTCAAAAGAAATTTGTTTTGTTGTTTATTTATCGGTGGCTGTTTTCTTTTTCATTTATATTTTAAAAATTTGTTGTTTCATTCTTTGTTCATTGAAATTTTGAACCAGCGCAAGGTTCATGGCTTTCATCCCTCGAACAAAAAGGTAACTGACAGAAAGGCACAATTTAGGAGAAATTTCCATTAATTTGCTCCAACAAAGATGTCATAAATCAAACATAGGCTAATGCCTCAAAAGGTACATTACGTATTCCATGTGAAATACATTGAGAACATCTCATGATATGAATACATTGTAGACTGAATACATCAAATACATGTCATGTTCTTAAAATAAGGAAAGTGAAACCTCTGTACCAGGTATGTTGAGCTACTGATCAAGCAGACCTTCTAATTCATGCTCCAGGATAAGAGTTCCCTTTGCATGTATTTAGAGGTACAACCTTCTCACAGCTCGTATGGAAGTAACTCCTCCAAGTCTGGTCCTGCGAGAATCCATATGGCATTTTACTGTCATTCATCCTGTGGAAAGTCACAGACACACTACGATGTCGTACTCCTGGAATGCAATATTTGGCAACGTCTACACCGTTGCCCTTGAGAACAAGTATTGAACCGACTGAAAGAGGAATCTCCACAGAACCTCTGAATTCACCAAGGACAACGATATTGATTTCTTTCCCAAATAGAATATTGCTTTTGCTCAGAAATGAGACTGTGCAGAAAGGACTCACAAAATCATGATGATCAATGTGCGGGGGAATGCAATCACCCTCGTCAAAGATATTGATAATGCAATTGTTGGGAATACAGGTAGTAGGTAGAATATTCCATTTGACCATTCTTTTGATCATCCATTTTATCATTGGTGGTAGCGGATCTACTTGATCATGTCTCAGGATCCCAGGCGAATTTCCCTGTCTGTCATTTGTGAAGTTATAACAACATCCACACTAGATGATGATTCTTCCCTTCCCACTCATTTATTTCTTTGGCTCGGAATATGTCCTTTCAATGAGAAGACTCGTTCAGCCTCTATCTCTTAAATCAAACATACAATCCAGACTGCTTCTTTCATCAGTGTCGGAGAAAACCTTGGTGTACAGCTCCAGGCCTTCCAATATGTTGACAAACTTTCCTTGAACATCTTCATAAAACTCGAATTCTCTTTTATTTACTTTGTTTATCAAATAGTATTCTACCATACCAGGGTTTGGCAGCTATCACGGACGTTCCTTCCTTCGAGTATCGACGGAAACCCAAACTGGTGCTGGTCGATCTGGAGCATGAGACTCGGCCTCTAATGGGATGTATGACCCTGGGCTCCACGGTACATACCGATCCATCCCNGGCGGAGCATCTTCTATTAGCTGATAAGTAGAGTCATCCTCTATATCGTGGTAGTCCTCTTCCGATTCACTAGAAACAACAATGCAGAATTCTGAATCATCGACTGGTCCAACTATACCAAATCTGAAACCCTCTTTTGAGTTGGAAGTTTGATTTTAAACATCCCATAATTTTTCAAAAAGTTGTAGTTTATCTTTTGGCATTTGTTTTGGCAAACATTCCTGTTGAATTAGCTTTTGTACACAAGGCGAAAAATAACCAAAAGGCATTCCATTAATTCATTAGGATCATCATCCAAATTTACATGGTTTTCAATATTAGTAGAGGTAGCATTACGATAAATTTTAATCAGCTTTGAACCAGCACCACGAACTTCCTTGACCTCTAAACTCTCGACCTTTTGAGGGAGAATTGGAGTAAGGGTTATGGTGTTCACATTGTGATTTATTCCATCATACATCGACTCGTATTCATTTTTCTCCACATTATCTAAGGATATCTCGTACTAAGGTTTCTTCTACTTTATCATCATTATTTCATCTTCAGAACTATCTTCATCTTTAATGTTGATGGTCGACCTAGTCTGTTCAAAAATTAAATTTGTTCTTCCTCGTCCATGTCCCTGCCCTCAACCTCAGGTGTGCGAACTAAAAGAACCTCACCAATTTGCTACAAACGAGTGGAAAAAAATTACTGAAGCGGAGTTGAATGGCTTCCTCTTTGTGAAGCTTCTAAATTCTCACTTTTGTTTTTCATAATCTCACGAGAGAAGACAATTTTCTTTGGAGGTGTGTAGTAGGCGACATCTTCATGAATACCAACTTCTCGAACTGAAAATGGTTGTAGATCCACCTTAATGCAAGGCTCTTGTCCCTCTTTGTAGTACTTGATACACTGGTGTAGAGTCGATGTAACCATGTTGTGTTCATGAATCCATGGTCGACCAAGTAGAGCATTGAAAGAGGTCTCGGCGTCGATGATATGAAATTTAGTGATTGTTATAAGTTCTCCAATCTTCATAAGCAATGTAATGGATCCAAGGGCTCTCTGTCCATTTTGGTTGAATCCTCTTAGCATCATTTTATTGGGCGTAAGTTCCTGAGCTTCAATGTCTAAATAGGCCAATGTCCGTAGAATCATCAAGTTGAGGGATGCTCCAGGATCTACTAAAACTCTGGACAACACAAATCAGCTGATGTTAACGGAGATGTAGAGTGGAGGGTTATGGTCGACAGTACTGCGCAACAAATCTTCTTTTAAAAAGGTTACCCCAAGCTATTCTTTCAACGAGCAAACTTCATCATAGGATGTGCTGGCCAACTGGGCTAAACAAATCTCTGAGTCAAGAAAGGCTATAACCAGAGACTCTCTCATTTCCTTTGACAGGATTAGAGCATCGTAGATGCTTAATCTGGCTGGCAACTTCCTAAGTTGAGCTAGCACATTGCAATCAACTTTGTATGATCCTCTATCGACATTATTTTTGGTTAAGGAGTTGCACGTAAGAAGCTGTCGGTCACCGGAATCACAATGGCCTAAAGATAAGGTGAGGATTTACGTTACATAAGCAAGCAACCTCAAAGTACTATGGCTTCGTTGTTTATATCTAAGGAAGGAAGATTGGTTTAGCTGGGGAAGATAGGTTTTGCTATTGAAGATGGCCGTGCTGCCCATTATGCTAGCTCCAAGCTCCTTGCCGCGACGAGTTTGAATTTTCTAGTGTGTCAAGATATGATGTTAAATCAGGTGGCCCGATGGTTGAAGTTCTTTAATTTTTATGGGGGCATGTTAAAGTTGATTAGAGAGACACTTGTTAGGATCCTACGGTTCCCTCATTTTGGAACCACAACTTTCTATTGGATTCACTTAGTCCAAATGAATTTACTAAACTCAACTTAATGTGTTCCATAATTTTATTTAGACTCTGGGAAGCCTCGTTAGCAACCGTAGGTTACCTCCTCCGAGGAATTCCGGATCATCCAATAGAGTCGTCTTAATTTAGTTGAGGTTGTAGTTTTGTGTGATGTTTGTGATTAAATTTTGAGTCATTTTATATTTTGAATGTTATGAAAGTGAATTTTATCTTGGTTGATTTTAGTTTTAGTTTTTGTTTTGGTTTTGTGGCTATCCTAATAGTTTTAGTTTTCATGCAGAGTGGCATCGTTGTTTATCATCCAAATTTGCAGATATAAAATAACAGTATGAAAGTACAAGAAAGACGACGTTGAAAATTGTAAAAGCGTACCTGGCGAGTCTTCTCGTTCCACCACCTAAAACTAAAAAGGCATGTTAAGGCAGTTTATATGAAAGAGGGGAGTAAAATTTTGATGACCTATCTGAACCTAGGTCATACCTTGGTGGGTCCTTAGGAGTTTAATTAAGGATGATGTTGTTAAGGAAAATATATTTAGTTTAGTGGATCTTTGAGGTATCCAACAGGTTAAGAGGAAGATGCAGCTCCATGCTTCCCTTGTATCATATAATGAAAAGCCTCGAGCTCATTTAAGCTTATTATGTTGCTTAATAATTCATCCTATGAACACCCTAATGCTCAATGAAAATTAATGTATCAATTATGCTTAAGAGTAAAGTAATTTACATGTGTAATTTAATTTTGAAGATGATGTTGGTGAAAACCCTTAGAGAGACAAGTTAGTGTTATTGGAACACTTAGCCAAATTTTGGTCCTAATTGGGCTTGTAGTGTTTGAAATATTTTCTAATTTTCAATGATATTTACTTTTCAAATCCTCATTTAAATGAAACTTGATTTAGCCTAAGTCACTATTAAGCCCTTAAGACCTAAATGAGTGTCTTAATTAGTTTTGAAAAGATAAAGCTTTAGGTGGTCATGATTCATGATTTGAATTTTATTTGAAAATACAAATAGGGTATTGAATTGATTAATTATTGACTTCAAAAGTCATACCCCTAAGTCCTGGTTTCATTTTATTTTAATAAACTTCAAAATTTTAACAATTTAGAAATTTATTAACTTATCTTTTAAATTAAGAAAGTGAGGTTGGTTTGTACCAATTAACCCCTTATGTTTTAAACATCAAATTAAGATCAGAGGTTGCCCATTTCCCTTGTTCAATTAAGCCTAAATGTTAATTAAGGCTAATTTTCCAAAATTACACATTTGCCCCTAAGGCTCCAACACTTCATAATTTGTCAAATTCAATTCAAATGACTTTAAAATTTTTATCCTATCTCATTCATGGGTCAATTAAGACATCAGAGGAGAAAATTTGATTTTTGAAAATTTAATTTAATTTATATAATTATTTTCATGCAAAAATATGATTTTTCAAATAAAATACTTAACTTGACCATGGTAAATCTTAATCCATTGAAATTTTTACTGAAGATAGACCTAAATTAGGGAAGCCTTTAGACCAAATTTCATGATTTTTTAAATTATATTTGAATTTTAAGAATTATTTTAAATTATGGGGTATTTATTAAATATAAAATATTTTAAACAGGGAAAATTTAGTTTTATATTTTTGAAAAATCTTCCTAAGGTCAAAGAACTCAGAGGAAAAAATTTTATATCTTTTTGAGTTTTATTTGATTTATTGGAATTATCTTTAGTGAATACCCATTTTTAGCCTTTAGAAATTATTTTTAAGCTTTAAAATTCAGTATATTTATTTAGAAAATCAAGAAAAAAGTTCTAATTATTTTGAAGTGCTTAGGAAATAATTTAGAATATTTCCATGAATTTTATTATTTTTGTGATCTTTATGGATTTTTAATTATTTAAATATTTAAAATAGGTTAAAAATCAAGTTTTTATTTTAAACTTTATTTTATTTTTAGAAAATACGCTTAATCACAAAGAACTCAAAAAACTGAGTTTTATAATTTTTCAAGTTATATTTTAATTATTAAAAATCATTTTGGTGCCAAAAATGTTATTTTTATTTAAAAATCAACTTAAGTTACCACATGAACTCAAAATGCTTTTGAATTTTTATGGTGAGTTCGCTGGATCCTAAAAAATAGTGAAGAATAAAAATCAAGTCATTTTGTCATTTTGTATTTTACAAAATAAATTATCTTAATGGTTTAGGGTTTTTAGAGATTATGTGTATTTTGAATGATTTGGCTCATGAGAAATTTTCCTAAAGGCTCTTTGTTGATCATAAACCTTTCAAAATTTTCTTGGATTTTTTCTTAAGAACATGTTAATTTCCATGATTATTTTAAGCAAAAAATGCACATAAACTTGAAAAATATGATTATCTATCTAGGGATCTCCTCTAACTTTGGAAAAATCAGGGAATGATCCCTAAGATAGAGGCAACAACATGCTAAAATTTCAAGCCATGGTAAGATTACTATATGCATGGAGAATCAAAACATCCAAATCAGTGTTTAATTAAATAAAAATAAAATATGCATCAAATGGACTCCAAATCATTTCCACATTCTTTTTTTCTGTTCACCAAGCAAGAGGGTATTTTTATTTTATTTTTATGATTTTCTTACACCAAGATATGAATTTTAAAAACTAGAGATCATTTTATGATGTTTTAAATTCACTATTTATCAATTTAAATGTGCGATGCTGACTGTATCCTAGGCAGCTCCCAACGCACGCGTGGCGCGCTCTAGTTGGACGTTGCCATCCACGTAGTCAGTGACTCAGCCAGCGGTTCATGTAAGGAAACACTATCTGGCTCGATCTCCTCCATCCAACTGATAGACGCGCGATCGAACGACTCCTCGTCATCGTCCCTGATAGAGTGATCCCATGACCATCCATACTAAAACACTAAGATCTTAGCCTAAACTCAACCAAATCACCTCAAGTTTCATCCTATGGACTCCTCTAAGTTAGACGAACATATACATACGGTAATCATGCAATGAAATTAAGCCTAATTAAATGGAGAATCAAAATAGGCTCGGGAGGAGGAAAGGTTCAATACCTTGGCTCTGAGAAGAGAAGCTTCGATCAGAGAGTCTCGACACATTCGTTGGGGTCTAAAGAAGCTAGGGATTAAGCCTCTTGCTATGGTGAAATGTCTAGACTCAAATTCGACCAAGGCCAATTTCAGGTGTTGGTCTAGAGTTATGTTAGGGGCACTGTGGAAGGGGAATTTGATAGGGCTTTGGCTTCTCTCAATGTGGTTCAGGCGTGTGTGAGTTTAATTTGAGTTTGGTGGAGTTTAGTGGTGTGGAGAGCTTTTTCCTGTTTCCGGTAAGGTTTTGAGCTCAAAAATTGGGCTTCAGCAAGGGGATTCAGTGAAATGTGGTGGTTGGGTTGCACATAGGAGGTCTCAAAGAGGCTTTGGGATCAATTTGGGGAAGTCTTTTAGAGGAATTTTCAGCTCTACCTTCATGNGTTTAGAGGTGTGGAGAACTTTTTCCTATCTCTGGCAAGGTTTTGAGCTAAAAAATTGGGCTCTAGCAAGGAGATTCAGGGCAATGTGGTGGTTGGGTTGCACTGAGGAGGTCTCAAAGAGGCTTTGGGATCAATTTAGGGAAGTCTTTTAGAGGAATTTTCAGCTCTACCTTCATGGCCGTGGAGGGGAGCATTTATACAAAATGGCTTAAGGCTTGCTGCCATGCCCAATTGGGGGGTGAAATGTGTTGTCTGGTTGGAGGGCAGAGAGGATCCAACATTTAATTTGGATGAGGTGGCCTCTAGGTTTGAATTGGGTTTAATCCCATGGGAGTGGCTCTCGATTTGATCATTTNTGTTTAATCCCATGGGGGTGGCTCTTGGTTTTGCCATTTTCTGGCCATTAGTCTGGCCAGTCGGCCAAGGGAGGTGGCTAGGGAGGTCAGGTGAGCCAGGGGAATATGTTACAGCAACATAATGTGTTTAGGCTTTGTTTTGGCAAAAATATCCTAAGCTTAAGCAAATATGGCATGAAATCCTTTAATTTATGAGACCTTTGGTCCATGTCTTAGCTTAGGTGGTTTTAAGAGGTTTAACCTGGTCACTGGGGTCCAACTAATGGCTGTGAAGTCATTAATTTGGTAAATTTGTTGTTAGGCCATTTTTAGTGCATGGGTTCAATGTAGGTTCAAGTGTTCAAAGCTTGGGTTTGGGCTAGTCTAGCCATGTAAATTGACCCAATTAATTTATCAAAATTGTTTAGATGATTGTTATGAATATTTTTGGTGAAGGGTTGAAGTGATTTTGAGTTCAGTTGGTGAGTTAATTTGAGGGATTTTTGAAATTTGGTCAATTTGGGCCTCTTGGGCTAGACATGGGTCTAGGTTGGGCTAGCCTTGGCCTAAGTCCAAATTTAATGGTTCAATTGATCAAGGGAGATGTTGTGAAGATTTTTTATAAAGGGATGGAGTGGAAATTTTTGGGCTAAGGCCATCAATTTTGGGAGATTTTGAGACATGACCAATTTGGGGCAAATTTGGGGCTTTTTGGACTTAGGTTGAAATCTAATGAAATTAAGGCCTCAAAAATGCCAATTTAAGGTCAATTTTGATGTATGGTGATTTTATGAATGGTTTTCAACACAAATTATGGCAAATGGAGTAGGCCATGGGTTCAATTTGTTGGAACCAAGTCATGGGGCCAAAATTGGGGTTTTGATCTAAATCAAAATTGGGTTCAAATGATGGACTAATTGAGCTTGGATTTATTTTATATTGGTCACTTCAAGAGTGTATTTGAGTTTATAATTGAAATTTGGGTAAATTGAGACCAATTTGATAAACATTNGCATCAGTGTGTAGCAGAAAATTCCAATCGATGTTCTGAAGGTTATATATGCTGCATCTTCGGGATCCATCTTGATTTGGTTGTATGCCGACGACCCATCCATGAAGGAGAAAATTTCATGTGTTGAAGCGATATCCAGCATCATCTCTGGTATGGGTAGTGGAAACTCGTCTTCTAGACATGCCTTGTTCAAATCTTTGAAATCGACACAAACACGGAT
>JXCR01147790.1:525721-552419 GCA_002079205.1 Phalaenopsis hybrid cultivar
ACACATTCGTTGGGGTCTAAAGAAGCTAGGGATTAAGCCTCTTGCTATGGTGAAATGTCTAGACTCAAATTCGACCAAGGCCAATTTCAGGTGTTGGTCTAGAGTTATGTTAGGGGCACTGTGGAAGGGGAATTTGATAGGGCTTTGGCTTCTCTCAATGTGGTTCAGGCGTGTGTGAGTTTAATTTGAGTTTGGTGGAGTTTAGTGGTGTGGAGAGCTTTTTCCTGTTTCCGGTAAGGTTTTGAGCTCAAAAATTGGGCTTCAGCAAGGGGATTCAGTGAAATGTGGTGGTTGGGTTGCACATAGGAGGTCTCAAAGAGGCTTTGGGATCAATTTGGGGAAGTCTTTTAGAGGAATTTTCAGCTCTACCTTCATGGCCGTGGAGGGGAGCATTTATACAAAATGGCTTAAGGCTTGCTGCCATGCCCAATTGGGGGGTGAAATGTGTTGTCTGGTTGGAGGGCAGAGAGGATCCAACATTTAATTTGGATGAGGTGGCCTCTAGGTTTGAATTGGGTTTAATCCCATGGGAGTGGCTCTCGATTTGATCATTTTCTGTCCACTAGGCTAGTCGGCCGACCAAGGGAGGGGGCTAGGGAGGTCAGGTGAGCTAGGGGAATATGTCACAGCAACTTAATGTTTCTTGGCTTTTTTTTGGCAAAAATATCCTAAGCTTAAGCAAATATGGCCTGAAATCCCTTAATTTAGGGTACCTTTAGTCCATGGCTTAGTTTAGGTGGTTTTAAGAGGTTTAGGCTGGTCACTAGGGTCCAACTAATGGCTGCGGAGTCATTAATTTGGTGACTTTGGGGTTGTTAGGCCCTCTTTAGTGCATGGGTTCAATGTGAGTTCAAGTGATCAAAGCTTAGGTTAGAACTATGCTATCCATGTCAATTGGCCCAATTGATTGATCAACATTGTGTAGATGATTTTTATGAACATTTTTGGTGAAGGGCTGAAGTGATTTTGAGTTCAATTGGTAGGTCAATTTGGGGGATTTTTGAAATTTGGTCAATTCGGGCATGTTAGGCTAGACATGGGTCTAGGTTTGGGCTAAGTCCAAATTTAATGGTTCAAATAACCAAGGGACATGTTGTGAAGATTTTTCTTGAAGGGATGGAGTGGAAATTTTGGGGCTAAAGCCACCAATTTGGTGGGATTTTGAGACATCGTCAATTTGGGGTAAGTTTGGGGCTTTCTGGACTTAGCTTAAAATCAAATGAAATTGAGGCCTCACCAAGGCCAACTGAAGGTCAAGTTTGATGTATGGGGATGTTATCAAGGTTTTTCAACACAAATTGTGGCAAATGGAGTAGGCCATGGGCTCAATTTGGTGGAACCAAGTCATGGGGCCAAAATTGGGGTTTTGATATAAATCAAAATTAGGTTTAAATTATGGACTAGTTGAGCTTAGATTTGGCCTAGATTGGTCACATCGAGAGTGAATTTGAGTTTAGAATTGAAATTTGGGTAAATTGGGACCAATTTTATAAACATTTGGAGTGAATTGGGGAAACTATGGGCCTTTAAAGGGAAATTTGGGGGTTTTGGACAAAGATGGTCAATTTGGCCAAATTTGGTCATGTAATAGTTGAGAAACATGAAAATGGGAATATTTGGGGGGTTTTGGGAATTTTTTAGGATTTTTTGGAAATTTTGGGTAAGGAGGGGTATTTTGGTAATTTGGCCAATTTTGGTGATTTTAGGTAGTGTGGGTGTTTTCAAGGTGTTTGAAATGATTTTTTAAACAAAGTTTTGTATTTTAGGTAGATTTAGGAATTTTGGCCAAATTTGGGGTCCCAAAGGTATCTAGGTAATTTGGTGGAATTTTAAGTTGGGTATCTTGGTAGAGTTAGAGTGCCAACCACCATCAATAAGCCATGGACCAATGGAAACCCCATTTTGGGTCCTCTATGTAGTGATCTTAGCCAAACCCTAGCTTAGGGCTAATGGGTTTAGGGGACCACCTACATGAGTCTCCTAAAAGTATCAAGGGACCAAAGCCAGGAAATTTATGTTTAGGATAGTGAGTGATTGTGAGTGCAAGGATGTACCTGAAGCCCTAGACCAACACCCAGGGTCAACCCTAAGGTCCAGCAGTCCTAAGGGTGACTCAACTTGAGTTCCCCCATAGTGACCCAACCTACTAAGTGCTAGAGGTTAGGACCAATATGTGGAACTTCAAGTTGAGTAGAGAAGAGTTTCTACTAAGTGCTAGAGGTTAGGACCAATATGTGGAACTTCAAGTTGAGTAGAGAAGAGTTTGTATTTCTAATGGTGAGGGTTCCTTGTCTAGTTTTATAATAATAGTCAATAAAAAAGTTCTATGACTAGACCTTAGGATACTGAAGAGGAAAAACTAAACCTCAACCAAAAGAGAGGTCAATAAATGGTCCCCCAATAGGTGTGATGTGCTGGGCAAGCATACCGCGCGTATTGGCGTTGACCGACGAGATCAACAAAAACCAATACAAACTCCTAAGTCAACCAGACCCAGAAGTATGAGTAGAGTTGTGTGTGTAATTTGCTTCTGTTGGGGAATTAGCAGATGGTCGTCTGATTGAAATCAAGGAGTAGGGACTCTCGCTGGGGATCAGAGAGTAAATTTTGAGTTATAAAATTTCAGGTCATTATAAAGGATGCGAGTCAGTATATAAGTGCTAACCCCAAGGTTTGAATTGAAATTTGGGTATCAATCCTGAAATAAGAATCAAGTGCCATAATCCATTTAAGGTGGACTTGAAACTTATTTCAAAAGATGAGAATATGATTGTGTGGAAGGACCAAATTGAGATAGAAAACACAGAGGCACACATCCGGCTCAAAAAGGGTAACAACAGTGTAGAAGATGATAACCATTAAGGATATGTCTCCAAAAAGAAAGGACTATACCAGTTCGAGTTACCACTGAGGAGTTATATTCGAACTGACATGTGACAGAGAGAATATATATGTCACGTTAGGAAGGAAAGCGTTAGGACTCACATCCAACCCAAGCGATGAAGAAGAAAATGTTTGCTACATTGAGGAGGAAAGTACTAGGACTCGAATCCAACTCAAGAGATAACAAGAAAATGTGTGCGTCATGTTAGGAAGGAAAGCACTAGGACTCACATCCAACCCAAGAGGTGACAAGAAAATATGTGCATCACATTAGGAAGGAAAGCACTAGGACTCACATCCAATCCAAGAGGTGACAACGGAATATATGTGTTACACTAAGAAGGAAAGCACTAGGCCTCACATCAAACTCAATAGGTAACAAGAAAGTATATGTGCTACATTGAGAAGGAAAGCATTAGGACTCACATCCAACTGAAGAGGTAACAAGAAAATATGTGTGTCACATTAGGAAGGAAAACACTAGGACTCACATCCAACCCAAGAGGTGACAAGAAAATATGTGTGCTACATCGAGAAGAAAAGCCCTGGGACTCACATCCAACTCAAGAGGTAACAAGAAAATGTGGGTGTCATGTTAGGAAGGAAAGCACTAGGACTAACATCCAACCCAAGAGGTGACAAGGGAATATGTGTTTAACATTGAGACAGAAAGCACTAGGACTCACATACAACTCAAGAGGTAACAAGGGAATATATGTGCTATATTTAGAAGGAAAGCACTAGGACTCACATCCAGCTCAAGAGGTAACAAGAAAGTATGTGCGTCACGTTAGGAATGAAATCACTAGGACTCACATCCAAACCAACAGGTGACAAAGGAATATATGTGCTACATTGTGAAGGAAAGCACTAGGACTCACATCCAACTCAAGAGGTAACAAGAAAGTATATGTGCTACATTGAGAAGGAAAGCACTAGGACTCACATCCAACTCAATAGGTAACAAGAAAATATGTGTGTCACGTTAGGAAGGAAAGTAGTAGGACTCTTATCCAACCCAAGAGGTGACAAGAGAATATATGTGCTCTTATACAAAAAAGATACAGATTCACACAAGGAATTTGTGGGGAATATGTGAATAGAATATGAAAATATTTGAAGGAATCGAAATTTCGGTACTTATTCGGAAATGAGAATTGAATTTTAGTTATCATTTTGAAAAGAGAGTCAGAAGTCAGAGACCGTCCTCGAAGATTAAGAATAGGATGGCATGCTCCATTAAAGGGGGTCTTATACCAATCTCGAAGATGGGGAGTCAAAATTTGGGTACTGACTCCGAGAGTCATATGAAAACAGTGTAAAGAGTTTGTGATGTTGAATTAGCAGAAATGTGTCATTTGAAAAGGTTATTTTTTTTGAATAAGATTTGTAGAGTTTTGTGGGGTTTTGTGCAGAATGCAAATTTCGTGGGGATGTGAAGAGAGTTAATGCAGGTAAAGGTGGTTGTGTTGCGCGCATAAAGAGTAAGAAACTCCAAAACCGAGAGAATCCACTCAACAAATTTATTTTAATTTCTTGTTATTTTTATCACATTTAATTTTTAAATATGTATTTAAAATTTTAATTTTATTTAGTTGATTTTCAAAAGAAATTTGTTTTGTTGTTTATTCATTTGTGATTATTTTTTTTGAATTTTATTTATTGTTAAAGATTTGTTGTTTCGTTCTTCGTTCATTGAAATTTTGAACCAACGCGTGGTTCTTGGCTTCCATCCATCGTACAAAAAGGCAACTTATAAAAAGGCACATTTCTGAGAAAAATTTCCATTAATCTGCTTCAATAAAGATTTCAGAGATCAAACATAGGCTAACGCCTAAAGAGGTACAATATATAGTCCATGTTGAATTACATCTAGAACATCTCATTCCATGAATACATTGTAGGCTGAGTATATCAAATACATATCATGTTGCTAAATAAAAAAAGAAAGTGAACCCTCTGATCATCTGTATCAGGTACGACGAGCTCCTGATCGAGCAGACCTTCAAAGCCATACTCCAAAATAAGAGTTCCCTTGGCATGTACTTAGAGGTACAACCCTCTCATAACTCGTACGACAGTAGCTCTTCAAGTTTTGGGTCTGGCTGAAATCCATATGGTGTTTTGCTGTCGTCCATCCAACAGAAGGTCACGGACACCCTACGGTGTCGTACCCCTGGAATGCAATGTTTGGTGACATCTTCCCCATTTCCTTTCAAAACCAAAAATGAACCAACTGGCAGTGGAATCTCTTTAGTCTCTTTGAACTCGCCAGGGCCAACAATACCAATCTTTTTTCCAAATAATATATTGCGCTTGCTCAAAAATGAGACCGTACAGAAGGGTCTTACAAAATCATGATGATCAATGTGCGGAGGTATGCAGTCTCCCTCGTCATATATGTTGATGATGTAGCAGTTTGGGATGGAGGTAGCTGGCAGTATGCTCCATCTGACCCTTCTCTTGATCATCCACTTTATTATAAGAGGTAGTGAATCTACCTGGTCATGTCTCAAGATCTCTAGTGGATTTCCTTATCTGTCATTTGTAAAATTATAAAAACAGCCGCACTGAATGGTGATTCTTCCTTTTCCTCTCATTCGTTTCTTTGGCTCAGATTATGTTCTTTCCATGAGAAGGCCTGCTCGGCCTCTATCTCTCAAATCGAAGATGCAGTCGAGAATGCTTCTTTTGTCACTCTCAGAGAAAACCCTGGTATACAGCTCCAAGCCTTCCAGTATGTTGATGATTCTTCGTTGGAATTCTTTGTAAAATTAAAATTCTCTTTTATTCACTTTGCTTATTTTGTAGTACTCCATCGTACTAGGAGTCAGTAGCTGTCACGAGCATTCCTCCCTCTGAACATTGGCAGGAACCCAAACTAGCACTAGCTGATCTGGAATACGACCCTGGGCTCCATGGCATATACTTATCTGTCCCGAGTGGGACGTATGACTCATCCATCATAAAATCTGAAGTTTGAGACCCATCGATGCTGGAGGTATACTCTTCCAATGTATTAAAAGAATTGTGAATGTAGAACATTGCAATCCGGGCATTATACAAATTCCCTTGTGGCTAATGTCCCTGCAGGTATCTCAGTGTTGCACGTCGAGCAACCCTTGCATAAAACATCTGAAGCTGAAGGTGTCTCTGGCTCTGTTACGAACCCGGTTCTTCATCTGTGGTGGGTAGGCTGAGAGAAGTTTCTTTCATGTCTGGATCATAAATATGCCCTACAAAAATAGGGGTGAGTAAGTTGTTTGTTTCTCTCTGACGTCTGCATTCTTCTCGTAGAAAAGCCCTCTATTTCTTGTGGCTGGCATTTCTGCATTGCGTTCTGCAAAGCGAAGCATCTGGCGGTCATTCTTTATTGGCGGCTACTAAGCCTCCAGCTGGTGTAGCTACCACGGAAGGCAGACGGCTGGGTCCTTCCATCGGATCTTGCTCTATTATCACGTTCTTTTCTTTGTGTGATGCATTACCTTTGGCGGTCACCCTCAGTAGTGAAGGCAATCCCTCTTTCTCCCTGCAGCTGACTACATTCATGAGAGGACCTTCGTAGTCCATGTCAACCTGGTTAAAGTCCATGTTGAAGTCCATGGTACCGCACTGTGGTGCCATTTTCTCATTCAGTGTGAGGCTCCAGCCATCTTTGAAAGCAAAGATCAGCCTCTGTCCTGACATTTTTCTGCAGACGACAGGAAAAACATCAGTGGGCCGAAACTTAACATGAACAAGAACAAAATAAAGTATTTATTGAGTTAAGTTTTAACTTATTTTAGTGAAATGAATTGTTTACATATATATGAATTTTGTTTAATTTTTGTGGAACATTATACTAGAAAGTGGAAAGGAGAAAATTTGAAGTTTTAAAAGAAAAATTCTCAAAGTTTTCATTATATTGAGGTTAATTACAAAACTTGGACCCGGTCATAGACATTTGGCCACATAGATAACCCCAAAACAATCAAAGTTTCAAACTTTCAAAGCAAGCAAAGGAAAGCGACATCAGATTGCATAAAAGGTTTTCAGAAATCATTCATTTATTGGTAACATTGGGCTTTCACCCTGGAAGTCCACTAACTGGTAGGCTCCTCCTGAGTAGACCTTTTCAACGACCAATGATCCCTCCTAAGTTGGCTCATATTTTCCACCTATTTTGCGGCGTGCAAGAATAGGCTTTTTGAGTACAAGTACGAGGTCACCAACTTTGAATGTCCTTGGGTGGACCAATTTGTCATGGGCCTATACCATCTTTGCCTGGTAAAGCTCCAAATATTGTTGTGCTTCTAGTCGTTTTCCCTCAAGACTTTCCAGTTCTTCAAGTCCAAGTTTTGCACTTTCTTCTATTGTGAGTTGGTTGGCAACAACAACTCTTAGAGACGATGTCTGGATTTCTAGTAGTAGCACTGCCTCGGACCCGTACACGAGCATATAGGGTGTACACTGCGTGGGAGTCCTAATAGTCATCCAATAGGCCCACAAAGTTTTTAATAGTTTGTTGTGACAATGCCTTTTGTTTTCATCCAGTGTTTTTATCAAAATCTATACCAATGTTTTGTTGAAGGCTTCAGCCAGACAATTTTCTCTAGGATAATAAATCGTAGAGTATCTTCAATATATCCCATGTCTTTTGACAAGATTATTGATTTTGGTGCTTTTGAAAGTAGTCCCATTCTCAGAAATTATTCTTCGCGGTACTTCGAAACGGTAGACAATTTGACATTTGAAAAATTGAAGGACGTGTTGTGTCGTAACCTCACGTAATGGTACTGCCTCTGCCCATTTGGAAAAGTAATCTGTAGCGGCAAGTAAAAACCTGTGTCCTTTGGAAGATGGAGGGTCTATTGGACCTATTATGTCTGTGCCCCAACACTCGAATGGCTATGAGACAACAATTGGGTGTAGCACATTCGGAGGCTGGTGTAAGACCACCCCATACACTTGGCATTGTTGACATTTCTTTGCTATATCCATGTAGTCAGACATCATTGCTGGCCAATAATATCTGAGTATTTTGATCTTCATTTTCATCTTCGGCCCTGACTGGTGAGCCCCACACAATCCGACATGTACCTCTTTGACAATATTTTGTGCTTCGACTCTACTTAAACACCGTAGACACATTTGATCGAATGATCTTCTATATAGAACGTTTCCCACCAGGGCGTAAGACATGGCCCTTCTTGTGATATGATGTGCTTCAAACTTGTCTTATAGCAGCTTTTCAGTATACAAATATTCTATTAATGGCTTGCGCCAATCTTCATTGATGTCTGCTACTATATTTATTGTTTCTTCCTTTTCAAGCTTGTGTAGAGTTTCGAGGTTGATCTGTGAAAAGACTTGTTTTCCTTGCACTGTCATTTCAATAGAATCATCTGGGGGATATGTCATTTCCTTAGTAAGTTTTGCTAGAGCGTCGGCATGGGCCTTATCTTTCCTAGGAATCCGGTAGAAACTTACATTAAAAATCTGCTCCAGAAGCTTCATCATGTACTGATGGTACTCTGCTAACCTTGGTTTCAAAATTTTGTATTGTCCGGTGACTTGCTGGATGACGAGTTAGGAGTCGCCATAGATGGCAATGTTTGTTATATCCATTGAGATTTACATTCATAATCTGATGATTAAAGCTTCATATTTTGCTTCATTGTCGGTGCATGACTCTGTTAGGTGGTATGAGAACCTCAACAAACCCTTATCTGGTGTGATAAAGATTAAACTGATCCCTGCTTTTCCTGGTATAATTGTGCCCGATTCTTTGTCTTTCTGGCTGACGAAGCGCCATCGAAGTACATTTCCCAGCATTCCGCACTAGATAATTCCATTAGTAGTATTTACTCATCTGGTAACTCGTCGTTGATAGAGGACCCAGCTGACAGTGGGTGTGCAGCGAGAAAGTCTGCTAGTATCAGTCCGTTGATAGCACGGAGGGGAATAAAAGTTATATCAAATTGCAATAAGATCATTGACCATCTTGCTAGACATCCAGAAAGTGTTGGTTGGGTCATGAGGTATTGTAATGGAATAACTTTCAAGATCAATGTAATCTTATGAGAAGGCATGTAATTTCTAAGCTTCTTTGCAGCAAAAATCAATGTCAAACAATGCTTCTCAATGTTGGATACCTTATCTCCGTTGGTATTAGGAGACGACTCAAGTAGTAGAGTCCATTTTCTATACCCTCATCATTGACATGGGCTAAGAGGGCTCCAAGAGAGTCCTCTAAGTTCACAGTGTAAAGTATGAACGCTTTCCCCGGGATAGGGGCTGCCAAGAATGTAGGTGTCATTAGATATTGTTTAACGTCTTCAAAGGTCTGCTCGCATTTCTCTTCCGAAAAAATTTGGAATCCTTCTTAATTAATCCCAAGAAAGGTTTACACATACCTGAGAGATTGGAGATAAAGCGTCTCAGATATGCCAACTTTCCTTGGAAGGAACGTAGTTGTTTTAAGGTTTTAGGAGGAGGCATTTCCAAAAGCTTTAATTTTATCATGGTCGATCTCGATTCCCCGATGACGGAGAACAAATCCTAGAAAATTTCCGGAGGTAACGCCAAAGGCGCACTTTAAGGGATTCATTTTAAGATCATATCGTCATAACCGTTCAAACACAATCCTCAAATTTCACAAATGGTCTATTTTTTGTTTACTTTTGATGATGTTGACCTCAGTTTTGGTTGAAGGTTAGTTTTTTTTTTCTCTCTAGTAGCGTAAGGTCTAGCCATAGGATTTTCTTATTGACTATTCTTAGAAAACTAGAAAAGACACCCTCACCACTAGAAATTCCAAACTCTTCTCAACTCAACTTGAAGTCCCACATGTTGGTCTCAACCTCTAAATACTTTGTAGCTGGGGTCACTGTGGGGGAAACTCAAGTTGAGTCACCCTTAGGACTATTGGACCTTAAGGTTGACCCTGGGTGTTGGTTTGGAGCTAGGGCACTAACTACACTCACTACACTCACTACACTCATCTACACTCACAATCACTCACAACCCTAAGCTTAAATTTTCTAGCCCAGGTCCCTTGATCATTTTAGGATACTCATGTAGATGGTCTCATAAACTTACCAGCCCTAGGCTAATGGTTTGGCTAAGACCACTATGTAGAGGACCCAATATGGGGTTTCCATTGATCAATGGCTTGTTGGTGATGGTTGGTACCTCAACTATACCAAAATACCCACCTTGGCCTTTTGCCCTTAAAACACCCACAAATTACCAAAATACCCCTCCATAGCCCAAAATCCCAAAAATTCCAAAAATTCCTAGAAACTTTCAATATATCCCAAATATTCCCAATTTCATTTCTCTTAACTACCACATGACACAATTTAGCCAATTTGACCATCTTTAACAAAAATCCCTAAATTTGCCTTTAAAGACCCAAATTTCTCCAAATTCAACCCAAATGTCCATCAATTTGATCTCTATGGCCCTAATTTTAATCCTAAACTCAAATTAACTTTTGATATGGCCAAGCTAAACCAAATCCAAGCTTAATTGTCCCATAATTTGAGCCCAATTTTGATTTAGATCAAAACCCCAATTTTGATCATGTGACGTAATCTCATCAAATTGAACACATAGCCTAGTCAATTGGCCCCAATTAATGTTTCAAAATCTTCATAACATTCATACACATCAAAATCAACCATCAATTTTTCTTGGTAAAGCCTCAAATTCATTTGATTTTGTCTTAAATTCAAAATTCCCAAATTTAGACCCAAATTGGCTAAGTCCCCAAATTTCACCCAATTAAAATCCTTAACCTCCAAATTGGCATCCAATTCATGTTCAAAACTCTTCATGAAGTCCATATTGACCATTTACAATAATCAATTTGGACTTAGCCCAAGGCTAACCCAAGCTAGAGCCAAGCCTAGTCCAACATGACCAAATTGACTAAAAGTCAAAATTCTCTCAAATTGACCCTTCAAAAGAACTCAAAACCACTTCCATTCTTCCCCAAAGTTGTTCCTTATGATCATCTACACCAAATGAAACATTTATTTGCTCCATGTGAAATGGCTAACCTAGCCCAAACCCAAGTTTTGGTCATTTGCACCCACTTGGACCCGTGCACTAAATGTGACCTAACCACCCTAAAGTCACAAAATTAACTCCATCACAGCCATTACTTGGACTTAGTGAGCAATCGAAACACCATGAAACCACCTAAATAAAGCCATGGACCAAAGGTCCCCCAAATCAAGGGATTTTATTTTCATAAATGCATGTGCTTAAGATATCCTTACCAAAATTAGGTATCATTGCACTAAATTGCTGTGTTGAGGAATAGTGCTCTTTCATCTAAACTATGAAAGATATGGGTTCAGTTTCATTTCATACATTTCTAAACTTCAACGTCCTTCTGAAGCGCGGACGGGATTTTGATTCCGGTGGTTGACAGCTTCTTACGGGCAACTCTCCCCACCCAAAATAGTGCCGACAACTTCTGGCGACTCTGCTAGAGACTAGTTTCTCTTTCCATTTAAATCAGGAAAGTACTATCTTCATATATTGGTAATGTGTCCATGTCTGTCTTGGACCAAAATTACCCTTTTTTTGTTAACATACTTTGTCGATTTCTATCTTGGGAAAGTACGACCAACTCTTTGGGGCTTGCGAACTGTCTGTTCGATCATCTTTGAATAGAGGGGATCAGGATGCCATTATGGACTCTTTAAATCTTCATGTGGGGTTGGACCCCAATAGGTGTGTTGGTGGACTAGTTCCACCTGGGCATTGTGTGTTGCTAAATGGGTCCCGCACTAGGTCTTAAACACTTCACATCTCCCTTCCAAATTTTGTTTGCTATTTTGTAAATTAAATCAAATTGTGTTGTGCTCAACGCACTTTAAGATTTTCTTATATTAATTAAATTTTTCTACTTTCAAATTACTTTTTTTTACTAAAAATTTTAAAACCCCCACAAACTAAGACTTACCCGATCTACAGACCAACCTCTATAAATTTTCAGTGCTTGCACTAAAGATTACAAATTTGCAACTTGCCAACAAGCCATGAGTCTTGCAACGTTGCTCCCACAGTTAAGTTTGGAGCTGGATTTGAAGAACTTGAGGTTATCCGTGGGAAGGTTCCATTTGTCGTGATGAAATTCACCACTCTAGAAATTCAAGAGCCGTCTGCTGAGTTTAAACAAAGCTGTCTTCAAGACTTCCCTTCCTACAAGAAACCCATGACTATTGTTATCGTCGTGGCGTATTGTCAGCGCTATTTTGGGTTGGTTTATGGGGTTGCCCGTAAGAAGCTGTCGGTCATCAGAATCGAAATCCCGTCACCCGCTTCAGAAGGAAAATGAAGTTTGAAATCAAACTGAGCCCATATTTTTCATAGTTTAAAAATGAAAGAGCACTGTACCTCAAATCTTGTATCTATCCCGAAGGATAAACAAAAGACTTGAGCATGAGGCTCGATCAAATAAACTAAGGAAAGTATGTGTTCGTCTGGTCTGCGAAACCTTTGTATTTGCCGACAAGTTCCCCTATTTAATATAAAGGATTAAATCTGCGAAACCTTTGTATTTGCCGACAAGTTCCCCTATTTAATATAAAGGATTAAATAGGGTTATGAAACCTTTGTATTTGCCGACAAGTTCCCCTATTTAATATAAAGGATTAAATAGGGTTTATGAAACCTTTGTATTTGCTGACAAGTTCCCCTATTTAATATAAAGGATTAAATAGGGTTTATCGAAATCTTTATATTTGCCGACAAGTTCCCCTATTTAATATAAAAGATTAAATAGGGTTTATATAAGCTGGGGTATTTGCCGACAAGTTCTCCTATTTAATATAAAGGATTAAATAGGGTTTATATTAAGCTGGTTTTGGACATGCTTCATATAAGGGCAAGCCCCTATAGTTAATTACATCCTAAATGACCAAAGTCACTTAAGAAGACTCGATAAAAATCAGGAAATATTATCTTCAAGTAATTTCAAAGAGTAGGACTCTTCAACGAAATCATGATAAAATCAAGGGAATTTCAAAGGGTGGGACTCTTCAACGAAATCGGATGTAGAGGTGTGAAAGGGGATTGAAGAGTTTCAAAGGGTAGGACTCTTCAATGAGATCGGACGTAGAGGTGTGAAAGGGGATTGGTTAGAATTTCAAAGGGTAGGACTTTTCAATGAGATCGGACGTAGAGGTGTGAAAGGGGATTGGTTCAATCTAAAGTCACCTAAGAAGACTCTCGATAAAAATCAGGAAATATTATCTTCAAGGAGTTTCAAAGAGTAGGACTCTTCAACAAAATCGAACGTAGAGGTGTGAAAGGGGATTGGTTCAAATTTGGAACATTTTATAGGACTCTTAGAAGACTCTCGATAAAAATCAGGAAATATTATCTTCAAGGAATTTCAAAGGGTAGGACTCTAGCTCTCGATAAAAATCAGGAAATATTATCTTCAAGGAGTTTCAAAGGGTAGGACTTTTCAATGCTCGATAAAAATCAGGAGAAATATTATCTTCAAGGAGTTTCAAAGGGTAGGACTTTTCAATGTGATAAAAATCAGGAAATATTATCTTCAAGTAATTTCAAAGAGTAGGACTCTTCAACGAAATCACGATAAAAATCAGGAAATATAGAATTTCAAAGGGTAGGACTCTTCAACGAAATCGGACGTAGATGTGTGAAAGGGGACTAGTTCAAATTTGGAACATTTTTATTGTAGAATAAAAGGAATTTCAAAGGGTGGGACTCTTCAACGAAATCGGATGTAGAGGTGTGAAAGGGGATTGAAGAGTTTCAAAGGGTAGGACTCTTCAATGAGATCGGACGTAGAGGTGTGAAAGGGGATTGGTTAGAATTTCAAAGGGTAGGACTTTTCAATGAGATCGGACGTAGAGGTGTGAAAGGGGATTGGTTCAATCTAAAGTCACCTAAGAAGACTCTCGATAAAAATCAGGAAATATTATCTTCAAGGAGTTTCAAAGAGTAGGACTCTTCAACAAAATCGAACGTAGAGGTGTGAAAGGGGATTGGTTCAAATTTGGAACATTTTATATAGGACTCTTCAACGAAATCGGACGTAGAGGTGTGAAAGGGGATTGGTTCAAATTTGGAACACCTAAGAAGACTCTCGATAAAAATTAAGAAATACTTAGAAGACTCTCGATAAAAATCAGGAAATATTATCTTCAAGGAATTTCAAAGGGTAGGACTCCAATCTCGATAAAAATCAGGAGAAATATTATCTTCAAGGAGTTTCAAAGGGTAGGACTTTTCAATGTGATAAAAATCAGGAAATATTATCTTCAAGTAATTTCAAAGAGTAGGACTCTTCAACGAAATCAGATAAAAGAAGAAATATTATCTTCAACAAATTTCAAAGGGTGGGACTCTTCAACGAAATCGGAGGTAGAGGTGTGAAAGGGGATTGGTTCAAATTTGGAACATTTTATTATAGAATCCAAAGGAAGAAGAATTAGGGGATGTCATGGATCCAAAGGAGAACCTCGGTGACTTCCCAAGCTATCCTAATGTTTGGCTTCAGTTTTGAGGAGAAATATTTGGGTGTTTCANATTTAATATAAAGGATTAAATAGGGTTTATATTAAGCTGGGTTCAAACATGCTTCCTTTAAGGGAAAGCCCCTATAGTTAATTACATCTTAAATAACCAAAGTCACCCAAGAAGACTCTCAATAAAAATCAAGGAATATTTTCTTCAAGGAATTTCAAAGAATAGGGCTCTCAAGCTCAAAATTGAGCTCTGGCAATGGGAATGGGTGAGGAAAAATGGTTGGAATGCTCTGTGTGAAGTTTGGAGAGGCCTCTATAAGGAAATTTCAACACACCTCCCATGGCTGTGGGAGGTGAGTATTTATAAAAATGGTCATGGGGTGGCTCTCAGGGCATAAGTTTGGGTGCATTGTGGTGCTTAGGTGAAGGGCAGAGGAGCTATTCAATTTGATTTGGATGAGCTGGCCTCTAGGTTTGATTTGGGTGAGGTGCCATGGGAGTGGCTCTCAGTTTTGGGCTTTTCCGGCCACTAGGCTGGTCGGCCGGCCAGGGGGAGCTGGCTAGGAGCTCAGAGAACCCAGAGGAATCCATCACAACAATTTAATGCAAATGTGCTTGGATTTGGCAAAGATATCTTAAGCATGTGCATTTTTGGAAATAAGATCCCTTAATTTGGGGGATCTTTGGTCCATGGCTTGATTTAGGTTATTTTTGTTAAAATCCCTTAATTTGGGGAACCTTTGGTCCATGGCTTGATTTAGGCGGTTTCATGGTGTTTGGACTAGTCACTAAGTCCAACTAATGGCTGTGGTAGAGTTAATTTAGCGGCTTTAGGGTGGTTAGGTCACATTTAGTGCATGTGTTCAAGTGGGTGCAAATTACCAAAACTTGGGTTTGGGCTAGGTTAGCCATGTAAATTGGCTCAAATAATTATTGTATTTGGTGTATATGATTTTAACGAATAACTTTGGTGAAGGATGAAAGTGGTTTTGAGTTATATTGAAGGGTCAATTTGAGGGAATTTTGAATTTTAATCAATTTGGTCATGTTGGGCTAGGCTAGGGCTCTAGCTTGGGTTAGCCTAGGGCTAAGTCCAAATTGATTATTGTAAATGGTCAATAGGGACCCCTAAGCTCGGTTAGCCTTGGGCTAAGTCCAAATTGATTGTTGTAAATGGTCAATAGGGACCTCATGAGGAGGTTTCAACATAAGGGTCAATTTGAGGAAATTTTGAATTTTAGTCAATTTGGTCATGTTGGGCTAGGCTTGGGTCTAGCTTGGGTTAGCCATGGGCTAAGTCCAAATTGATTATTGTAAATGGTCAATAGGGACCTCATGAAGAGTTTTGAACATGTGACCTCATGAAGAGTTTTCAACATGAATTCTAAGTCCAAATTGATTATTGTAAATGGTCAATAGGGACATCATGAAGATTTTTGAACATGAAGGAATTTTGAACTTTAATTAATTTGGTCATGTTGGGCTAGGCTTGGGTCTAGCTTGGGTTAGTACTTTAATCAATTTGGTCATGTTGGGCTAGGCTTGGGTCTAGCTTGGGTTAGCCTTGGGCTAGGTCCAAATTGATTATTTTAAATGGTCAATAGGGACCTCATGAAGAGTTTTGAACTTGAATTGGAACCTTAATCAATTTGGTTATGTGGGCTAGGCTTGGGTCTAGCTTGGGTTAGCCTTGGGCTAAGTCCAAAATTATTGTTGTAAATTGTCAATAGGGACCTCATGAAGAGTTTTCAACATGAATTGGATGCCAATTTGTAGGTTAAGGCAATCAATTGGGTGAAATTTAGGGACTTTTTAATGGTCAATAGGGACCTCATGAAGAGTTTTCAACATGAATTGGATGCCAATTTGGGGGTTAAGGAAATCAAAGTCAATAGGGACCTCATGAAGAGTTTTCAACATGAATTGGATGTGAATTTGGAGGGTAAGGCCTAGGCTTGGGTCTAGCTTGGGTTAGCCTTGGGCTAAGTCCAAATTGATTATTTTAAATGGTGATAGGCTTGGGTCTAGCTCGGTTAGCCTTGGGCTAAGTCCAAATTGATTATTGTAAATGGTCGCTTGGGTCTAGCTTGGGTTAGCCTTGGGCTAAGTCCAAATTGATTGTTATAAATGGTCAAAGGATCTCATGAAGAGTTTTCAACATGAATTGGATGCCAATTTGTGGGTTAAGGCAATCAATTGGATTCTCTTTTCAACATGAGAATTTTGGATTTAGGCCAAAATTAAATGGATTTGAACTTCACCAAGGCCAATTGATGGTTGATTTTGATGCATAGTAATGTTATAAAGATTTTACAACATTAATTGAGGCCAATTGACTAGGCTATGGGCTCAATTTGGTGAGATTAGGTCATATGGTCAAAATTGGGGTTTGACTCAAATCAAAATTGGGTTCAAATAATGGACCAATTGAGCATGGATTTGGTTTACTTTGGTCATATAAAAGGTGAATTTGAGTTTATGATTGGAATTGGGGTCAATTGAGATCAAATTGATGAACATTTGCGTTGGATTTGGGGAAATTTGGGCCTTTAAAGGAAAATTTGGGGGTTTTGATCAAAGATGGTCAGATTGGCCAAATCGGGCCATGAGGTAGTTGAGTAAAAGAAAATTAGAAATATTCATAATTTTTTGGGATTTTCTGGGAATTTTTGGAATTTTTGGGATTTTGAGCTATGGAAGGGTATTTTGGTAATTTGGGTGTGTTTTAGGGCTAAAAGGCCAAGATGAGTATTTTGGTAGAGTTTAGGTACCAAAAATCACCAACAAGCCATGGACCAATGGAAACCCCATTTTGGGTCCTCTACATAGTGGTATTAGCCAAACCATAGCCCTAGGGCTTGTAGGTTTAGGGGACCATCTACATGAGTATCCCAAAAGATCAAGGGACTAGGCTAGAAGTTTGAGTTTAGGGTTGTGAGTGAATGTGGGTGTAGATGAGTGTAGTGAATTCCTTAGCTCCAGATTTGAGTTCAGGGTTGTGAGTGATTGTGGGTGTAGATTAGTGTAGTGAGTGCCTTAGCTCTAGACCAACACCCAAGGTCAACCGATTTTAGGGGACCATCTACATGAGTATCCCAAAAGATCAAGGGATCTAGGCTAGAAATTTGAGTTGGGACCATCTACATGAGTATCCCAAAAGGTCAAGGGATCTAGACTAGAAGTTTGAGTTCAGGGGTTGCTGGTAGGTTTAGGGGGTCATCTACATGAGTATCCCAAAAAGATCAAGGGACCTAGGCTAGAAATTTGAGTTTAGGGTTTCCCTAGGGCTAGTAGGTTTAGGGGACAATCTACATGAGTATCCCAAAAGGTCAAGGGATCTAGACTAGAAGTTTGAGTTCAGGGTTGTGAGTGATTGTGGGTGTAGATAAGTGAAAGGGATCTAGGCTAGAAATTTAAGTTCATGGTTGTGAGTGATTATGGGTGCAGATAAGTGTAGTGAGTGTCTTAGCTCCACACCAACACCCAGGGTCAGCCTTAAGGTCCAGTAATCCTAAGGGTGACTCATCTTGAGTTTCCCCCATAGTGACCCCACCTACTAAGTATTTAGAGGTTGAGACCAATATGTGGCACTTCAAGTTGAGTAAAGATAAGGGTAGAATTTTTAATGGTGAGGGTTCCATGTCTATTTTTCTAAGAATAGTCAATAAGAAAATCCTATGGCTAGACCTCAGGCTACTAAAGAGGAAAAATTAAACCTCAACCAAAAATGAGGTCAACACATACGCTAAACCTGTTGTTCCTACTGCCAAGGGAAAATAAATAATGATTGCTGAGTATCCAACTGAAGGTTTAGCTGCCCCACCTTCAGTATTTGAAATTGAATCAAATTCAAGGACTGCACTGTTAACTTGAACTCAGAAGAGAAACCGTAACAGGAGAGTTTGAAGGGCTACTAAAGCCCACACTCCTGAGGAAATACTTATCGAGGAAGAGCCTCACCAAGAGAAGTTTGAACTACCAGAAATATATCCACTGCTGCGAGGGAGTAGATTTCATCCTCTGGTGGATACCGACGGACACGAGAGTGTCTAGAAGATTGTTGTTGTGTTACCATCACTTCATGGACAGGACAGGGAGAAAAAGAAGTCTACTTCTATCACTTGAGTCAGCTCAGTTTTTCAGAGACTAGTTGTCAAAGAGGGTTGTTCAGTATGTGAGTTAGTCAAATGAGTGGGATATGCAATACCCCCTCAAATGAAGGAAGAGAATTTAAGGGACATCAAGTCCGCCATACAAACTTCAAAGGAAAATCTGCCCACTCGTGTTCCCATCTCGTTCTTCCTGGGAAACAGGGTTGACACTGCCGCTGTTACTGCAGATTCCACCACTACCGGGACCACAGGCCGTCAACCGGTACAGTCAAGACTGGGTCCAAGAATCCTACCAACCATACATCACAAAGAAATTCCTAAAAAGTAAAAGAAAAAGAGGCTACCTAATATTGTATCTGGCCTACACCGTGGAAAGCATATTTCTCCTTGATATATCGATGTTTCTGCTAGGACACTCTGTCTTGAGACATCGTCGTCAGAGAGGAAAGTATGGATGCCCAAGGTTGTTGCACCGATACAGTCCAGTAAACACGCAGGGCAAGATCATGGAATGAAGCCAGGGTCCGAAATATCTGACATCAACGCAGCGATTGTCAGCGAGATGGAAGAACAAGTAGAGGATATCCAGCAGGGTCCTCCAGATATTAAGATCATTCAAGAAATGGTAATCAAAGAAAAAGTTAAAAAGCTCTGAGTTGATATTTCTGAGTTGGCACGGGAACACGGAGTTTCCATCAAAGATGATGATGAAGAGTTTGACTATAATGACTACATGGAAGAAGGTTTCATGGATGTTCATGTTATGGAGACCAGAGCCGCTACATGTGCGTGCGACGCTCAAACTTCTACTAAAGAGAACGCTGTAGATGAGCTGCGCAGGGCTATCCTCCGAAGGGATGAACAAGTTAGCCTATTGAAGAAAAGGGTAGAAGAGATGGTCGACGCCATGACCGCTATGGCCACTATTTAAGGACAATCACAAGCTCCGCAACTAGAATCTCCAGAAATCAACCAGCCAGAAATCATACTTATTATAGATGAAAGAAGAAAGGTTGCCTCAGCAAATAGAGATGAGCAACCAATGAGGGACTCTCCACCGGGTGCCATGCTGGGAAAAGAATTCAAACAGATGGTCGAGCAAGTTTGAGATGCCTTAACCAAATCTAAGGGTGGTGCATTGATTCTAAAAGGTAGACCTTACCCAGAAAAGTTCGATGTTGTACCTTTCCTTAAGGGTTTTTGTCTTCCCAAGCTTCAAGATATTTGATGGGACCAAAAATTCCAGACAACACCTAGCACACTTCCGAGCCAGTTATGGCAATACAAGAAATAACAAAGCTTTACTCTGTGAACAGTTCGTCAGTAACCTCTCAGGAGTTGCTTTCGATTGGAATACCAATTTTCCTAACGGATTGGTTAAAACTTTCACCGAGTTGGAATAATTATTTATAAAGAGATTGCTAGAGCACAAAATCATGTTTACATAGGAGAACTCATGATGTAGAAACAAAAGCCCAACGAGACTTAAGTGGACTACATCTTGAGGTGGAGAAACCTTAGCATGAAGTGTGAACCTCAGCTAAAGGAACATCATGCAATTGAGATTTTACTCAAAAGCATTCATGGACCAGTAGCTTTCATGCTCAAGGAACTCACCATCAAATCCATCAAGAAGCTACTCAGCAAGGCTAACAGTCTTCAGGAAGAAATCAAACACATGGATTCTCATGAGAATTCAAAGATAACTAGAGTGTTTGAAAAGAAATCTGAAATAGTCGCAACTGTTGATAAAGGAAAACAACTGAAAAAAGATATATGTAGAAATTCGAGTCAATCTTCATCACAGTAGGCTCCGAAACAGAATAGCCAGTCTAACCAACGACTGCCTCAGGGAGGATCATCTCAAAATAAAAAAATATCTCCTGAAGAATGACAGAAAATGGTGTACTCTTTCAAAGATGAAGCTGTATCTAAAATATTCAGAAGTTTGATGAAGAAGCCCAAGTTCAAATTACCAGGCCCAAAGAAACCCAAAGAGGTTGATAAGAAGGATCAACCAAATTATTGCCCATATCACAGATTACTAGAACATACAATAGAAGAATGTTTCATATTTAAGGATTGGCTTGAGAAAAATCTCAAAGAACGAAATATAACAATCTCAAAAGAGTATTTTAAAGAACCTGAAAAAGGCTCCATAAATATGGTTTTGGCTGAGCCAATCTCTCCAATTGATTCGTATGTAGGAAAAGATGGATGGGATATAGTTTGGAGCAAATCATCCAAGAAGTTGTTAAATCAAATCCAAAATGCTTCAAAGCAAACTACCGCTCAGAATCTTCAGCCCACCAGGCCTGAGAAGAAGCTTTCACTGCAAGAGCCGTCGTCATCAAAGTCAAAGAAAAATAAGAACGACATCACGAAGATTGATAGCACGGGGGGGAGGGGGTAGGATAGGGGCTGCCTCTACTAGATTGGTTGTCTCAGATTCGGGGAAGAAAATCCTCAAACCCCTGACTTTGTATGACTATCTTTTTACCCCTCCAGGGGCTGATGAATATAATGATCATAATTTTGGCTATGTTTTAACTATTTCTAGTGATGATGTAATCGATTGTGACCAATCTAACATCTATCTTGATTCCCAAAATGATCCTCAAATCGTACTTGAGTCTGATGAACTCATTAACAATATCAAAGAAAATATCAACGATAACAGCTACGATAGCACCGGGAGTGAGGAGCCAATCCTCGAACACCACAGCACACCACTCACCCTCAACTTAGATCTTTCCAACAAAGAAGAAACACTGAAAGATTCAACAATGATACCTCAAGAAGAAGAAATTACTGAAATAAACTTAAGGAGCGGGAAAGTATGACCCCTAAGAATAGCTTCTATGGACAAAGGAAAACAAACAGTAACTCGAGAAGAACTAACTCCATCTCCACCAGTGGAAGAACCACACAGTCAAGAGATAAGTCGAAGGTCATACAAATTGGATTATAATGTGCTAGTTCATCTTAAGAAGTTGTCGGCTTGACTAAGGATTTATGACGCTCTGATCCTGTCAAAGGAGATGAGAGAAGCTCTGGTTTTAGGTTTGCTTGACCCAAAGATTTGTATAGCACAGTTGGTCAGCACATCCTCAGATGAAGTTTGCTCGTTGAAAGAATAGTCAGGGGTAACCTTCACAGATGAAGATTTGCTGCTTGGTACTACAGACCACAATCGACCACTCTACATCTCTGTCAACATCGGCAGATTTGTATTATCCAGAGTTCTGGTAGATCTAGGAGCATCTCATAAACTAATGAGTCTACAGACATTATCCTATTTGGACATCTAATCCCAGGAGATTATAGTTGATAAAATGATGCTAAGAGGACTCAACCAAAAAGGAGAAAGAGCCCTTGGATCGATCATAAAACTTACGAAGGCTGGAGAACTAATAACAACTGTTAAATTTCATATCATCGACGCCGAGACCTCTTTTAACACTCTACGTGGTCGACCGTGGATTCATGAACATAACATGGCTCCTTCATCTCTACATCGGTGCATCAAATACTGCAAAGAAGGAAACGAATACTGCATCAAAGGAGATCTACAATCATTTTCAATTCATGAAGTCGGTATTCATCAAGATGCTGCCTACTACGCGCCACCAAAGAAAATTTTCTTCTCGCGTGAGATTCCGACAAAAAAAAATGAAGATTCAGAAAAACCACAAAAAGGAGGCCATTCAACTCTGCTTGAAAGATCTTCCTCCATCCGTCTACATCAAATTAATGGAGGTTCTTTTGGTTTGCGCACCCGAGGTCGAGGTCGGGGACGTGGACGAGGAAGAATCTATCTAGTTGTTGAACGGACTAGGCCGACCGTCAACATTGGTAATGAAGACAGTTCTTAAGATGAAATAATGATGAAAAAATAGAGGAAATCTTAGTGCGATATATCCTTGGAAGTTACGAAGAAAAGTGAATATGAAATAATGTATGATCGGATAAACCATTATGTGAATACTATGACCCTTACTCTGATTCTCCCTCAAAAGGTTGAGAGTTTAGAGGTCAAGGAAGTCCGCATAGTGTTGTTATGATCCTCACTCCGATTCTCCCTCAAAAGGTTGAGAGTTTAGAGGTCAAGGAAGTCCATAGTGTTGGGTAAAGTCGATCAAATTTTACCATGCTAGGGGTCAAGGAAGTCCGTAGTGTTGGTTCAAAGCCGATCAAATTTTACCGTGCTTCTACCTCTATTGAGCTTGAAAAACATGTAAATTTGGATGTTGATTCTAATGAATTAGTGGAACTGCCTTTTGGTAATCTTTAAAATCATGCAAATTTGGATGATGATCCTAATGAATTAATGGATTTACCTTTCTGTTACTTTTCACCTTACGTACAAAAGGTAATTCAACATGGACATTTGCCAAAACAAATTTAAAAAAGTAAACTAGAACTTTTTGAAAAGTTATGGAGTGTTAAACGTTGAACTCCAAACTCAAAAGAGGGTCTCAGATTTGGTACAGTGGGACCAGTTGATGATTCAGAATTTTGCATGGTTGTTACTAGTAAATCAGGAGAGGATTGCCTCAATGTAGAGGATGACTCTACCGATCAACTAATAGAAGATGCTCCCCCAGATTTTGAGGAGCAAATCAAGTTAACAGTTGATGAATTGAAGGAAATTAACCTCGGGACTGAAGAACAACCCCAACCTACATTTATAAGCTCTCTACTCAACGATGAAGAATCTTCAAAATTGATCAAATTGTTAACAAAATTCAAAAATTGCTTCATCTGGAGTTTTGATGAAATTCCAGGACTATCAATAGATGTAGTAGTTCATAAAGTCAGAGTGGACAAAGATATGACTCCTATAAAACAAGCCCTCAGACGAATGTGCCTCAAAATAGAACAGTAAGTCATAGCAGAGGTGAAGAAATTAATAGACGCTAACTTTGTATGGGAAGAGCAGTACCCCACATGGTTAGCTAACATTGTACCAGTCAAAAAGAAAAATGTACAGATATGCATTTGTCTTTATTTTAGAGATCTAATTAAAGGATGTCCGAAAGACGAGTTTCCACTTCCAGTACCAGAAATGATGGTGGATATCTCTTCTACACATGAAATCTTCTCTTTCATGGATGGATCATCGGGGTACAACCAAATCAAGATGGCTCCCAAGGATGCAGCACTTACAGCCTTCACAATACCGATTGGAATTTTCTCCTATACAGTGATGATGTTTGGTTCAAGAACGCCATAGCAACATATCAACATGCAATGACAAAATTTTTTGACGACCTTATTCACAATCAAATAGAATGCTACGTAGATGATTTGGTCATCAAAAGTAAATGAAAAATAGACTATTTGTATGATTTGAGGATCATTTTCGAACAGTTATGACGATATGACCTTAAAATGAATCCCTTAAAGTGCGCTACCTCTGAGAAATTTCTAGGATTCATTGTCCATTATCAGGTAATCAAGATCAACCCAGATAAGATTAAAACTATCTTGGAAACGCCTCCTCCTAAAACTTTCAAATAACTACATTCTTTTCAAGGGAAGTTGGCATATCTGAGACGCTTTATCTCTAATATTTCAGGTAGGTGTCAGCCCTTCTCGACATTAATTAAAAGGATGCCAAATTCATTTAGGAAGAGAAATGCCAGCGGGCCTTTGAGGACATTAAATAATTTTTAATGACACCTCCTATTTTGGCAGCCCCTAACCCAGGGTAACTACTGATACTTTCTAGCGTGACCCTAGGCGACTCTCTTGGAGCCCTCTTAGCCCAAGTCAATGAAAAAGGTAAAGAAAATGCACTCTACTACTTGAGTCATTGTCTGATACAGATGAAAGTGAGGTATCCACTTATTGAGAAGCATTGTCTGACATTAATTTTCATCGCTCAAAAGTTTAGACATTAAATGCTTTCTCATAAGATTACTCTAATTTCAAAAGTTAACCCATTGCAATATTTGATGACCCAACCAACACTCTCCGGACGTCTAACGAGATGGTCGATGATGTTATTGCAATTTGATAAAACTTTTTTTCCCCTCCGTGCTATCAAGGGACAGATTCCAGCAGACTTTCTCGCTGCACACCTATTGTCAGCTGGGTCCCCTCTCGACGAAGAACTACCAGATAAGCAATTGTTACAAATGGAATTCTCCAGTGCGAAACCCTGGGAGATGTACTTCGACGGTGCTTCATCAGCCAAAAAAGACAAAGAATCAAGTACAGTAATACTAGGCAAAGTAGGGATCAGTTTGATCCTTATCACGCCAGATAAAGGTATGTTAAAGTTCTCATACCACCTGATAGAGCCGTGTACTAACAACGAAGTAGAGTATGAAGCTTCAATCACTGGATTGGAGTTGGCAGTCTCAATGGATATAACAAACATTGTCATCTACGGTGACTCTCAACTCGTCATCCAGCAAGTCGCTGAAAAATACAAAATTCTGAAACCAAGACTAGCAGAATATCATCGATACATGATGAAGCTACTAGAGTAAATCTCTTAAGTGACTTTCTACCGGACTCTTAAGGGAGATAATGCCCATGTCGATGCACTAGCAAAACTCGCTAAGGTGTTGGCGTGTCCCCTAGAGGATTCCATTTAAATCACAGTACAAGAAAGATAAGTTTTGTCTCAAATTAACCTCAACACTCTTGTCGGCACTATTTTTGGTGTGGGGTTTGCCCGTAAGAAGCTGTCGGTCATTGTAATTGAAATCCCGTTGCCCGCTTTGAAAGGACATTTTTTTTAAAAAAAATTTAGTTTTGAAAAATAGTTTAGATGAAAGAGCGCTTTACCTCAAATCATGTATCTATCCCGAAGGATGAACACAAGAATTGAGGGTAAGGCTCGATCAAATAAACTAAAGAAAGTTATGACATCCGTTTTGGTTTGCAAAACAAATGTATTGGCCAACAAGTTCCCCTATTTAATATAAGGAATTAAATAGGGTTTATAATATGCTGGGTTCGGGAAAAGCTTCCTATAAGGGCGACCCCTATAGTTAATTACATCATAGATAACTGAAGTTACCTAAGAATACTCTCGATAAAAATCAAGAAAAATTATCTTCAANGAATACTCTCGATAAAAATCAAGAAAAATTACCTTCAAGGAGTTCGAATGGTAAGGACATTTCAAAGATATCGTACTAAGAAGTGTGAAGGGGGATTGGTTCAAACTTGAAACATTTTGTTTTGGAGTCCAAAGGAGGAAACACTAGAGGATTTCACGGATCCGAAGGAGAACTTTGGTGACTTCCGAAGCTATCCTATTAATTGGCTTCAATTTAGGAGAAATCATTTAGATGTTTCATCCAACAATTTTTTATTTATTAGGATTTACATTTGTGTGAAATAATCAGCACAAATAACCTTGAAGATGTGAGGATTTAGGTCATGATGAACGACAACCTCGAAATCCTAAGGCGAGTTAGGGCTTAGATTGTACAACAAGATTGTAAAAATGCCTAAAGGATGTGTTTCAGGATTTATGTTGCACTAGGCAAACAACCATGATATCCTAGGGCTTTGTTTTTTAAAGCTAAAGAAGAGATGTATTAGTGTAGATCCTCTTGTTGTTGAAGATGGCCGGGCTGCCTACCATGTAAGTTCCAAGCTCCTTGTTGTAGCAGAGTTCAAGTTTTCTAGGTCATTTGGTTATAATGTCAAATCAGGTGACCCTATGGTTAAAGTTCTTTAAATTTTATTATGGGCATATTAAAGTTGATTAAAGCGACACCGGTCATGATCCCACGGTTCCATCGTCCCGACACCACTATTTTCTATTGGAATCACTTAGTCCAACTGAATTTACTAAACTCAACTTAATGAGTTCTATAATTTCATTTAGACCGTGGAAAATCTCGTTAGCATGTAGGTTACCTCCTCTAAGGGTTCCCGATCTTCCAATAGAGACGTTTTAATTTAGTTGAAGTTGTATTTTTTGTGATGTTTGTGATTATGTTTTGAGTTGTCTTATATTTTTGAAACATTGTAGGGGTGATTTATGCAATTTTATATCTTCTATGCAGGTATGTAAATACAAGCATAAATAAAAGTGCAGTANCCAGATTTTATTCCTAATTGGACTTGTGGTGTTTTAAGAGTTTGGTTATGTTGATTTTTCTAATCCTCTTTTAACAAGTGGATTTCAACTTAAGTTCACCACTAAGTCCTTAAGACCTAAGTGAATGTATTCAG
>JXCR01147792.1:2911-15262 GCA_002079205.1 Phalaenopsis hybrid cultivar
AAAAAAAAAAAAAAAAATCATTTAGGTGTTAGATTACTAAATGCATAAGAATAGGGTGGTGTGTATGTAAATTCGCCTAGAGCTGCCCCCTACCCCATCCCACCCCTAGTCATTAAGTGATAGATATGTAATACAAATATATTGGGTGGTATGTGTAATGCCTTGTTTCATCTTCTGGATAAAAAAAAGGGAGAAATTGCGGGAATCGAGGAGAGGGAAATGAAGTGAGCTATGGGGAACTTGAAGGGGCAAATTCATTCTATAAATTAACATTTATGAAGAGAGGTAGAGACGAGATCGAGAGGCTTCATAGGAGATGCTGACTCTGAGTGTGAACGACTTACTTAGTCGATCGACACATATGAAGGAAGGCAGGAAGGTCGATGAGCGCAACCTTGGGCTTCCCCGTGCATCAATAGAAGCTGATGGCGATTGGAAATGACATCTGTGATCGTTAAACTGAGGAGATGATGCACTAGGGCCCGACAAGGGCGGCGAAGTTTGCAATTTAACCCAAAAAAGAGCCGTTGAACAGGCGAGGGTGACAATATGGGAAAGTTGAAGTTGAGAAGTTATCGTGGTCTCGTGCACGAGGGAAGGAGGAGGCTGGTCACATATGCGTAAGGGAGAAAATGAGGCATGTGTATGGGTAGGAGGAAGGGTGAATAGAGCTATTAAGGGTAAGGGTGTTGACCTCATTTTCGGATGAGGTCTGCACTTCTCTTTTTAGAGCCTAAGGTCTAGCTTTAGGCTTCTCTTGTTTGACCCTCCTAGAAGACTAATACGAAACCCACACCATTTAGAAAATTCGAGCCACCTCGTCACTCATTCAAGTTTCACATGGGCGGTCCCAAATCCTCGACATTCTGCTGAGTTGATTAGGATCTACACATGAAACTCGAGTCGAGTTCCTACATTAATAGGAGCAACCTCTAAACCCCTTGGCGACCCGAACGCTCGATAACGCCGCATTTTGCGCACGCATCGCACCCCACACAATTTTGGCNGAACCCACACCATTTAGAAAATTCGAGCCACCTCGTCACTCCTTCGAGTTTCAAATGGACGGTCCCAAATCCTCGGCATTCTGTTGAGTTGATTAGGATCTACACATGAAACTCGAGTCAAGTTCCTACATTAATAGGAGCAGCCTCTAAACCCCTTGGCGACCCGAACACTCGATAACGCCGCATTTTGCGCACGCATCGCACCCTACACAATTTTGGCTTAAATTGACTCGTCCGTCTGCAAACTCGTTCGGACGACCCCGGATGACGAAACGGACCGCGCCGACGCGTCCGAAATGTCGACTTTAGGTAGAAAGGACACCCATATTGTTGTGGTTCCACACTCACACGAACAACACGAAAATCGATGCACGTTTCTTTTAATTAGCGGGGCACGGGTTCGGGTTCAGCCCGGGCTCAATTCGAGCTCAACACAGGCTGAACACAAGCCAGGATTATTTCAAATTTCAAACTTTTAAAATTCAAATTTTACTGCCTAATTCTATTTTAATTAGATTTGATTAGGGGTTAATATTTACCTAATATAACTGCCTCTATATGGAAGACATTCAATAGCCCGCTCGATGCACCTGTAACGGCTATTAGAGAGGCGCGGGATACAAATCCCGATATTTTTTCCTTTATGCACTCAATTAGCTCGCCCTCTCCCCTCATCGAAAGCCGCAGACCGCTTGCTCTCCCGTCTCCCGCACCAAAGCCGCAGACCGCTCCGCTCGATCCCGTCTTCCGCTCGATCCTGTCTCCCGCACCGAAGCCGCAGACCGCTCCGCTCGATCTAGTCTCCCGCTCGATCCCGTCTCCCCGCGTCGAAGCCACAAACCCCGCTCGACGCCCTCGCCTGCTTCCTCTCTCTCAACCGAACTCCTCGCCTCTTTCTCGACGCCTCACCTCGCCTACCCCTTTCTCTCGACAGAAGAACCCCGCTCGACCAGCTATCCTCCGAAACCCTGCATCTCTTCCTTTGGCTGAATGACGACTCCTCTTCTAGCCCGTAGCTGCTCGGCGGAAACTCTTCTGCTCAACTCTTTCTCGCCAGTTCAGGAAGCATTTTNACATCTCTTCCTTTAGCTGAACGACGACGACTCTTCTAGCCCGTAGCTGCTCGGCGGAAACTCTTCTGCTCAACTCTTTCTCGCCAGTTCAGGAAGCATTTTTTTTTGACTCCGATCAAGGTCGTTTTTTTTTTCCAACTCGTTTACTTTACCCGATTCTATTAGTTTTCTCGTCTCTTACAAAGTTTCTATGACTTATTCCGTGAATTGAAGTGCCTGAATTTAAGAGATTTGCTGATTTCTTTTACATTAGTCTTTTTCTTTACCATGAGATATAAGGATTGAATTACTTAAGCCAAGATCATGAANCTAACTCGTTTACTTTACCCGATTCTATTAGTTTTCTCGTCTCTTACAAAGCTTTTATGACTTAATCCGTGAATTGAAGTGCCTGAATTTAAGAGATTTGCCGATTTCTTTTACATTAGTCTTTTTCTTTACCATGAGATATAAGGATTGAATTACTTAAGCCAAGATCATGAATCCCTCTACACTTGCCCATATGCAGATTTTATAGTTCCATTTAGCTCATTCTTTTGCTTGGCTCCCTATGCTGAAAATTATAGATTATCTTTTATGAAAGCTTCCATATATATTATACATCATTGCATATTTATGTATGTAACACCTAAATCTTTGGTTTTAGAATGGAAACACCTTTTTTTTTATGAGAAGGATGTCTTCGCATGCTTAAAGATTTACACACTGATTTTGGGCGTCTTGTGAGCTTATTTTGGGGGCTTAATTTTGTTCCATTTTGCTGCCCCCAATCTTTGAAATGCATGCTGAATGTAATATTTATTTTTTTTGGAAGCCTTTTGAACTCATTTTGGAGGCTCGATTTTGTTTCCGGTTGCTGTCTAGTATTTGGAAACTGCTGTAGGAAGCAGTTTGAGCCTTGGAAAGTGCTGACCAGCATTTGGAGATCCTGTAGGAAGCTGTAGGAGAGCCGGGAGAAGGGTTTAGTTACTGTTTGGAGTGTTTGGATGTCATTTAGTTGCTGTTTGGAGTGTTTGGGTGTCATTTAGTTGCTGTTTGGAGTGTTTGGAGGCCGTAGGAGCGTTGTTGGAGCCTTAGGAGTGCTGTTGGNAAGAAGGGTTTAGTTACTGTTTGGAGTGTTTGGAGGTCATTTAGTTGCTGTTTGGAGTGTTTGGATGTCATTTAGTTGCTGTTTGGAGTGTTTGAGTGTCATTTAGTTGCTGTTTGGAGTGTTTGGAGGCCGTAGGAGCGTTGTTGGAGCCTTAGGAGTGCTGTTGGAAGCTTAGAAAAGCCTTGAGATGCTGCTTGGGCTTTAAATTTGTCGTTTGGGAGCTGTTTGAGATGTAAGACTGCTGCCCATTGCTAATTAAGGGCTGTTAGGAGTGTGCGGAAGCTGTAGAGGGTCTTAGGATCGCCGTATAAGCCTGTTAGTTGCTGCCCCGGGCTGTAAGAGCTGTAGGACCGCTGTCCAATGCTTCTATTTGCTGCCCAGTGTCGTAGGAAAATCGTCTAGTTGCTCACCACGATTTGGGTTCGTAGGAAGCCACCTAGTAGCTGTCCACCACCGTTTGGGTTCGTAGGAAGCCATCTAGTAGCTGTCCACCACCGTTTGAGTTCGTAGGAAGCCATCTAGTAGCTGTCCACCACCGTTTGGGTTCATAGGAAGCCATCTAGTTGCTGTCCACCACTATTTAGGTTCGTAGGAGGTCGCATAGGTGCTGCCTATTGCTGTTTGGGTTCATAGGAACTCATATAGGCGCTATTCAAAATTCCTAGCTGCTGTCCGGAGTCGTAGGATCACCGTACACACTTGCTAGTTGTTTCCCNCCACCACGATTTGGGTTCGTAGGAAGCCATCTAGTAGCTGTCCACCACCGTTTGAGTTTGTAGGAAGCCATCTAGTAGCTGTCCACCACCGTCTGGGTTCATAGGAAGCCATCTAGTTGCTGTCCACCACCATTTAGGTTCGTAGGAGGTCGCATAGGTGCTGCCCATTGCTGTTTGGGTTCATAGGAACTCATATAGGCGCTATTCAAAAGTCCTAGCTGCTGTCCGGAGTCGTAGGATCACCGTACACACTTGCTAGTTGTTTCCCGGAGCCGTAGGAGATCGTAGGATCACCATACTAGCTCGTTAGTTGCAGTCAGGAGTTGTAGAGGCCTTAGGATCACCTCTTTTGAGTTCCTTGTTATTGCTACAACTTGTTCAACTGTTTACTGTTTCCTCTTTTCTTTGCAATTTATTTAAATTCCTTGCAAATTATATTGTGCTTTATGAGTTAAACATGCAACAGAAATAGTAGCAGCAGATACGCCACGTACGCAGATATATTTTATTTGTTGTTGTTTCTTTATTGCAATCACTATTGCTCTAACACATTATGCAGGTATTGAATACAATCTCACTTTCAAAGCAAAACAATTTTTCAAAATTAAACAATATTTTCAAAAAAAAATAAAATAAAACATAACACGTTCTTTCAAACTTACGGGAGTTCCTGGGAGGAGGTAATCCACGGTTGCTAACGAGATCTTCCCGGTTTAAATGAATTTCACAACTCGTTTAAACTAAGTAAGTTCAAAAGGAAATAGTGATACCGGAACGAGGGAACCATGGGATCCTAACCGGTGTCGCTCTAATCAACTTGAACCCCCACAATGACAACCAAACTGAGACATTGAAACACACATGGTAAAACTGTTTGAACTTTAGACTTTAGGATTGTTACTTTGACGAGGAGCCCGGAGCAACTTCCTGGGCAGCACGGTAAGGAGTTTGGTGCGGACTATAGGTGGAGGTGGTCTCCATTCTACAACAACAAAATGAGTCTACACCAACTAAACTTTCATAATTTAAACAACCTATAGGATTTTGAGGTAACTCGCCTAGTGCGACGTAAAACCTCACCCTCTTTTAGGCCCCTGCACAACCATGTTGTGCAGCGCAAGTCCTAACTCGCCTTAGATTTCGAGGTTGTCATCTAGAATGACGTAAAACCTCTTATCTTTGCGGGCTATTTGCATAACCAGTTATTATGCAAATGTAAGTCCCAAATAATAAAATTAACAGGATTCAACATTCAAATAAAATCATCTTTAAAACACAGCCACACATTAAGATAGTTTGAGAAGTCACTGAAGATTCCCCTCTGGATCTGTGACATCCCCTACCTTTACTTCCTTTGGACGCCTGAAAGGATTGTTCTTACTTGAGTCATTCCCACTTATTTTTTCACATCCTATCTTGAAAACCTGAACTTTGAATTCTTGAAGACTAGAACCACTGATCATTATCGAGAGTTTTCTCAACTGATTTCCGTAACTTGGGATGTAATTAACTATAAGGGCTTGCCTCTATACGGAACTTGGAACCCGGGTAAAATAAACCCTATTTAACCTTTGTATTAAATAGGGGAATTTGTCGGTCACATATAAAATGTTCGCAGACCAAATGAATGTCATAAACCTCTTAGTTTGTATGATTGGGTCCACCGCCGCGGGATACACTTATCTTTCGAGAAGGTGTATCATTTGTGGTACCAGACACGATTATATAAATTATTGGGCAAATGAGNCACTTAGGATGTAATTAACTATTGGGGCTTGCCTCTATAGGGAACTTGGAACCCAGGTAAAATAAACCCTATTTAACCTTTGTATTAAATGGGGAAATTTGTCAGTCACATATAAAATGTTTGCAGACTAAATAAATGTCATAAACCTCTTAGTTTGTATGATTGGGTCCACCGCCGCGGGGTACACTTATCTTTCGAGAAGGTGTATCATTTGTGGTACCAGACACGATTATATAAATTATTGGACAAATGAGATCTAGTCGGTCTCATTTTTTCAAAATTAAAATACACTATTTTCATAAAATTATATACCTTTTAGGTTAAATTAAATCATTTACTTTTCAAAACTATAAAAAATACTTTTCGAAAGCAAAAAAGTTGGCCGACAAAGGGATGATTTATGAATTTTATATTTTAATTATTAGGCTTATTTAATGTAAATATTATTAANATTTCGAAAGCAAAAAAATTGGCCGACAAAGGGATGATTTATGAATTTTATATTTTAATTATTAGGCTTATTTAATGTAAATATTATTAAAATAAATTTTTTATTTTATAATTTGAATCAGTGATTAAAGAAAATTTTTATTCAAAGAATTAAAGATTTGAATAAAGAATTTTGTAAAGGTAGAGGGTTTCATTGCATATAGGATAGAGGAAGAGCCAAGTCAAGTCGTGCTTTTGAGGAGGTAAAAGTTAATGTTTGAGATTTATGTTTTTAATTATATAAATTGTTATGATGTTAGTATTAATAATGTAAATATTATTAAAATAAATTTTTTATTTTATAGTTTGAATCAGTGATTAAAGAAAATTTTTATTCAAAGAATTAAAGATTTGAATAAAGAATTTTGTAAAGGTAAGGGGTTTCATTACATATAGGATAGAGGAAGAGCCAAGCCGAGTCGTGCTTTTGAGGAGGTAAAAGTTAATGTTTGAGTTTTATGTTTTTAATTATATAAATTGTTATGATGTTAGTATTAATAATGTAAATATTATTAAAATAAATTTTTTATTTTATAATTTGAATCAGTGGTTAAAGAAAATTTTTATTCAAAGAATTAAAAATTTGAATAAAGAATTTTGTAAAGGTAGGGGGTTTCATTGCATATAGGATAGAGGAAGAGCCAAGTCAAGTCGTGCTTTTGAGGAGGTAAAAGTTAATGTTTGAGTTTTATGTTTATAATTATATAAACTCTTATGATGTTAGTATTAATAATTTATGAATTATTAGTAGTTGTTAAATTTAACTATCAATCAAATTAAAAGTTGGGGAGTGAATCAAGATCAAGTAATGACTTTGAGCACGATAAATTTTGTGTAGTTATTTTAAAATAGTTTTATATAAATAAAAAAAATAACGAACGAAATTATTATGTTNTTAATTATATAAACTGTTATGATGTTAGTATTAATAATTTATGAATTATTAGTAGTTGTTAAATTTGACTATCAATCAAATTAAAAGTTGGGGAGTGAATCAAGATCAAGTAGTGACTTTGAGTATGATAAATTTTGTGTAGTTATTTTAAAATAGTTTTATATAAATAAAAAAAATAACGAACGAAATTATTATGTTATTTATAGACATGCAACTAAGTAATTCATAATTTTAGTAATCATCAACAACAACAATAACAAAAACAACAACAACAAAGCCTTAATCCAACTAAGTGGGGTCGGCTACATGAATCCTTCTTCTCCATTGGGTCCTATTTTAGTAATTATTTAAATAAATTTAAAAAGTGATTTAGATGAAAAGCATTGTTAAATAAGGAAGGGAGAAAATTTATAAATTAGTTAATATAACTAAAATTGTTATAATTTTAATATATGATTATTAGTAGAATAAAGCCAATCAAGTTTAAAATAATAATAGTAATACCAACAATAATAATTAATTAGCATAATTAGTAATGTGATAAAATTTTATTAATGTGTATATTTTTATATAATAGGTGTTTTTTCGTAAAAACCCCGTAGGGAATTTTATTTCACACAAAAAACAATTACAAAAGCAGAAAAGAAATCTCTACTACTCCCCACATATAACTCACACAAGAAAATAAAACCTAAAGGACTTCTCCCTAAAAAAAGGAAAAATACAACTCACACCACNTGTAGGGAATTTTATTCCACACAAAAAACAATTACAAAAGCAGAAAAGAAGTCTCTACTACACCCTACATATAACTCACACAAGAAAATAAAACCTAAAGGACTTCTCCCTAAAAAAAGAAAAATACAACTCACACCACCTATAAACCCAAAAGAAAAGAAAAACATTAATTCAAGTCATGTAAGCAAAGTAAATGTGAATCTTTAGGTAAATATCTGGAAATAACAATAGAATTAAGATTAGCTCCAACTTTAGCAACCCAGTTAGCATCACCATTGCCTTCTCTTTTAGTGTGCATCCATCTTATCTCCAAATTTTTAGAAAGAAAAACAATCCTCTTCTTTTGCATAGTAATGCTCTAATGACATTCTACTTTGTTTCTGCAACAGTTCTAAACGATTAAAGAATCAGACTCTAAAATTACGTCCTATCAGCCAAACTTTTTGGCAATCATTAGTCCAAAACAGCAACATTAGCTTCAACATATAGAGGTGATACATGAATGGAATGAGCCGCAAACCAGCCTATAACAACACCAAAATTGTCCCTGCACATTCCACCAATATCAGCAATATCTTTTTTCCAACTTCCATTAACATTAATTTTGATAAAGGGAGCAGCAGGTTGTCGGCCGTTTTATTTTCATCTTACATCTTTAAAATCTTTTATTTTATTTAACTTTATAACTTCAAATAACTTTATGATTTGGAAAAAAGTAATAATTTTGTGATTTTCAAAATAATTAAAATATGAATATGACCCTTTTTATTTAAAAAAAAGTAATATTTTAATTTTAAATAGGTGAAACCGAGCAGGTCTCACGTTTTAAATAGTTTAGACGAGTGAATACGATACTACAAGTAAAACACTTATCCCGAAGGATANTGCTCCAATGACATTCTTCTTTGTTTCTGCAACAGTTCTAAAGGATTAAAGAATCAGACTCTAAAATTACGTACCTTCAGCCAAAGTTTTTGGCAACCATTAGTCCAAAACAGCAGCATTAGCTTCAACATATAGAGGTGATACATGAATGGAATGAGCCGCAAACCAGCCTATAACAACACCANTTAGCGTGCATCCATCTTATCTCCAAATTTTTAGAAAGAAAAACGATCCTCTTCTTTTGCATAGTAATGCTCCAATGACATTCTTCTTTGTTTCTGCAACAGTTCTAAAGGATTAAAGAATCAAACTCTAAAATTACGTACCTTCAGCCAAACTTTTTGGCAACCATTAGTCCAAAACAACAGCATTAGCTTCAACATATAGAGCTGATACATGAATGGAATGAGCCGCAAACCAGCCTATAACAACACCAAAATTGTCCCTGCACATTCCACCAACACCCAAGTATCTTTTTTCCAACTTCCATCAATATTAATTTTGATAAAGGAAGCAACAGATTTAAACCATTTCAAAATATAGTTATTAAGACAAACCGAGATATAGGTAAATTTAAATGTGAAATAAACTCTACAAATTTCCTTCCAGGTTTACCTTTATAGTTATTTAAAGATAAGCATTTAAGTATAAATTTAGTTATTATAAAAAAAGGTATCANGAGCAGCAGATTTAAACCATTTCAAAATATAGTTATTAAGACAAACCGAGATATACGTAAATTTAAATGTGAAATAAACTCTACAAATTTCCTTTCAGGTTTACCTTTATAGTTATTTAAAGATAAGCATTTAAGTATAAATTTAGTTATTATAAAAAAAGGTATCAGCACTATTAGGAACCATACCATTATATTTAACATTATTTCTGGCAATCCAAATGAACCATATAATCATAATAGGAGTATTAGAGAAGAAATCGTGTCCTTGTTGTTTTCAATCTTCACAAATCTCCTTAACAGAATTAAAGCCACCATCTTTCATCTTTTTATTGATGAATTGATAAATATTCTTCCAAACATCTTCTGCAAAGCTGCACTTATAAAAATATGAATAATGGACTCTTCATTGTCTTGTATAATAAGCAACAAAAGGGAATTTTAATTCTCTTAAGTTTCAAGATATCATCTGTGAGAATAATATCATGCAACACTCTCCAAATAAAAAAGGACTGAGGCTTGACCCACTTATTCCAAATCCACTTCATCTCTTGATCCTGAAAAGTCTGAAATGAATTGGAAAAAGATTTGGAGATAGAATCCCCCGAATTTCCTTTAATTTTATAACAATCCTCGTCTTGATTATTAATAGGAATGTTTTTAATGAAATTTGCATCAATTTTATGTACAAACTGAACAATTTCCTCACATCCCAATGATCATTACACCACATATCCATAATTTTAATATTTATATCATTAGGAGCACCATAGAAATCTGCTAAAAAACCTTTACTCAGCCAATCATCATACCAGGAGCAGCTTCAATTACCAACATCCCAATAGATTAAACTTTCAATGTAACTAGCAACTTTAAGCATTTCTTNCCACAAGCTTCCAATCGAGGTAACCCCTCTTGGACCAAGGTATTGAAAGTTTACCTTAAACTGAGCTTCATTTGATTCTCCACGTGTATAGAGTTGATTTAAGGGTCAATTAATCGTATGGATATGTTCTCTTAGTCAAGACGAGTCTATAGAAATAAACCGCACTTAATTTGGTTAAGTGTCGAGCGAGATATTAACATTTGAAAATGGACATTTTTCGGGCATGGGTCATTGGGAACGATGACCACGAGCTGTCCGATGGAGTGTCTATCCATCAAAAGGCTCTGATCAAGCCGGACGAGCCACAGTTCGAAAAGGTGGAGCTGACACAGATGGAGGCGCACTATCCCGTGTGACACACGTCTCTTCAACGCGTATGAGGATCCAGTCAGCGCTGACTGGTTTAAGTAGGAAATTAAGGGATTTTTCTTATTTATTTAATTCCCAAGAATTCAAAAATTCATAACTTTATGTAGAAAAATCTTAAAAATAAAATAAAAATATCATATTGCTCAGTGAAGAGGGGAGAATAATGTGAAAACATTTTCAAGTTTATTTAATGCATATATTATTTTTAATTAATTAAATGGTGTTTTCCTTATTTTGATTCTCCATTTGCATTGACATTTCGCCATGACTTGATCTTTGGGGCTTCGATTCTACATGTTATGAGAATGTTCTTTCTGACTTTTTCAAGATTAGGGATGATGTCTAGGCATGGATATTTAATTTTCAAATTAATGGAATTTATTTTGATATAAAAATTACAATAATTAAAGTATTCATCAGAAAAACATAAAATTTGTTTTGGTAGGTTCACTGTGGTCAGAGGACCCTAAGAAAAATATAAACTTAGTTTAACTCATTAAAAATAATAGTAATTATCATCAACCCTACAAAATAAAATAAAATTAATCTGGAGTAATTATAAATGTAAATGAAATAAAAACTATTTCACACTGTAATTTAGTGTTATGGGAGCTCCCCATAAAAATTTCAAGTCAATTGGGGTTAATTTGATAAAAAAAAATGAATTTTAAGGTAAAATGACATTTTTTGTCATTAAAATAATTCTAATAATCAAAATACAACTCAAAAATTTACCAAAATTAGTTTTGGGAGCTCCTTAAGACCAAAGGAATCTAAGAAAAATAAAATTGGAATTAAAATAATTACTTCATTTTGAGCCATTTTTTGGGCCTTTAAATAATTAAAAAAATCATAAAAAACACAAAATTGTAAAAATACATCAAAATTTCATATTTGGCTTTCTAATCATTTGGAACCAATTAAAATAATTTTCCTAATTTTCTAAGTAAAGATATTAATTTTAAAAGGCTTAAAATGAATTTTTTTTTCTAATTTTTCACTAAAATAATTCTAATAATTAAAATATAAATTAAAAAAATATGAAATTTGTTTCTTTAGGTTCCTTAGGCTGAATGAAATTTAATAAAAATATAAAACTTAATTTTCCATTTAAATATTATTTTATATTTAATTAATACTCAAAGGAAACAAATAATTTTAATAATTAAATTAAATTTATAAAAATCATGAAAATTGGTCCAAGTGGTCCTCTAACTAGGTGAACCTCTAATAATTTTATTAAGGATAGAAGTTTTATTTTGATTGAGTTATTAAATTTTCATTGAAAATCCTTATTTTTGCATTAAAAATAATTATAAAATTAAATAAATTCAGAAAAATCACATTTTCTACTCTGATGTTTTAGTTAACCCATGAATAAGGTAACATAAGATTTTTAAGTCATTTGAGTCTAATTTAATGAATTATAGGGTATTAAAGCCTTAGAGGCAAAAGGGTAATTTTGGAATTTAAGGCTTAATTAATATTTAGGCATAACCAAAGAACTAATTGAGTAACAAATGATCCTAATTGATATGTTTTGATGATTGGAATATATAATGGGTAAGTGGAAGAAACCAATTCCATTTTGGTCTTATAAATGATAAATTTGTAATTCTTAAAAAAGTAATGAAATTCGGAAGAGTATTTAAATAAGGAGATACTAAGGTAAGGGGTTTAATTTTGAAAGATCACAACTCACTAATTTTAAGCCCCAATTAATAGTTTTAATATGATTTATAATTCATGATAAGGGTTAATAATATAAATATTAAAAAAA
>JXCR01147792.1:23628-59276 GCA_002079205.1 Phalaenopsis hybrid cultivar
TATCGGGCTTAGAGTTGGAGATTTTAGAGTGACAGACTAAAATCCTCAATTCGGTCATATCGTTTGGGTGCTGATGTGTAGATGTTAGCTCTCAGGTGAGGGGAACGTGGGAGCTCTAAAGTGAGAGTCGGTATCCTCCCAGCCTAGCCGCAGAATCAGTAACCAAGCATAGGATTAGTCAAAGTTCTTTATGCCTTGACCAAAGGGTAAAGAATAGGTATGCTCCTATTTGACACAATATAAATTTAACTAATTCATTTTATCCATTCACTATAATTTCTTGACAAGGAGAAGGATGTTTTCTTATATATTGAATATCACAATTAAACCCAACTTTCTATCATTAGTTATTTACTAGCTATCCAAATTATCTACTTATGTCAATTATCTATTAGTGACAGATAAGCAAATTGAACGTCGTTGTTGTAGTTTAAGTATTACTTTTTATTAAGCCTTAGTCCGTAGTATTCTATTTCTCCTTATGGGATCGATAACTAGGACTCCATTAGAGCCCTATATTACTTGAGCGATACGTATACTTGCGTTGACAAATTCGAGTTTAACATTATTGAATATTATATCTATACATCTTTATTAAATCAAACATATATATATAAAATCGCAGTCAAGTTTTTGACACCGTTGCTGGAATTTAAATCTTCTAGTAGCACCATCAAATTCATGTAATTGTCGATTTACAAAAAAAAAAGGTCGGTCAAGTTTTTGGCGCCGTTGCCGGGGAGAATTTTAAGAGTGACGGATATATTAGAATTATTAAAAAGTTTTTACTTAAATTGCAACTTATCTATATATTTATATATTTCTATTTATATTTTTAATTATATTACTGAGCACTAATTTTAAATTGTATGCACAATTTTGGACCTGAAAAGCTTATACCATACGATTCAGAATTAGAACGAACTGTTAGAAAAATTAGAAAATTAAAAAAAAAACCTAGAAATTGTGATACAATGGAAAATATTATGAACAATCAAGGAATAGGGAATGAACACCAACCTAGACTCTTAAGAGATTATGCAAATCTTACAGCANAAACTCCTAATATTATAGACCAGTTCAAAATGATGAAAATGCCTAAAGTACTGAGGTATGATTTATATTTAGAATTTTTTTTTCCACCTATATCATTCTATATTGAAAAATTTAAGTTTGGGGGAGGGAAGAAAAAGATTAACTATTATATGTTCTCAATTTAAATATTTTCAAACATTATTAATATGATTTTTATAGTGAATTTAATTCAGACAACTATATTTTGTAGATATTTAAATATTATGGTAGATTTAAAGGAATATTTTTGTAAGGAAAATTAATTTTGTAGATTAAGATATTTATTATAAAAGAATATGACTATAGTCAACTATTTAAAGTAAAGAAAACTATATTTTGAAATATTAAGAATCTTAGAAATTTATTTGAGAAGAAAATATNGTCGTGGGTTTTTTTGCTTCAATGCTGAGGTCGCGGGTTTAAATTCTGCCGCAATAAAAAATATTAAAAATGTTTGCTAGGCTGAATTTCAGACCCGATGGGCCCGGCTAGAACGAAAATTGAATAAATGAAAGAGTTTATATGTGTATATATGTATTTAAATATAGTTATATTTATCATAGATTTTTTTTTTAATGAGCTGTAATTTTTTTTTTTATTGAACAACAGTTTTTTATTGTTATTATTATTATTATTTTTTATGAACAACAGTTTATTTTTAATTACTTTTAATTATTGTATTCTTTAATGGGTTAGTTCTTTTTTAGCCTATAAATAGGTCAAAGAGAGGAAAAAATGGTGGAGTCCTCATCCCTGCCTAGCAGGTGATTCGGGATTTCTCAAAAGAAGAAAGTTGTCCTCGTCTTGCGTAGCAGACAAACAACTGGATCTTCTTTCTTATTGCGGTGAAGAGTTGTGGTGAAACGTTGCGGTGAAGAGAGTTGTCATCGAGTACTGTTGTTGTGCTGTGTCGCGATGAAGCAATACGTTGCGACGGTACGACACATTGGATGTTCAATGTCATGTAGGAAGGTTACCGTGGGATAAATCTCCAGTGACCTTTAACTTTGTTGAGGCTATGCATGATAATGTTACTCGATGATGTTAACCTGTATAGGAGGAGCCAACGGAAGTCCACCGAGGACTTATCAACCCATCTGAGCTTGTTTGTTAGAGCATTGCTCGCTTACGAACTTGTGTGGAATGGGTCAGGTGTAATCCACCAAGGACTGTTAACTTATCCAGGGTTGTTTACCGGAGTAAAAACTTGACGATGTTAACCCATATGGAGGAGGTTAGATCAAATCCCCGTAGAATTGACCGTGCTCCGACTAAGACACAACCAGAGTTGTGTATTTCTCGGGTCGAGAGTATGAAGTGACTTATGAATGAGTCATTACACTTTCTAAGGATATCCTTTATATATATATATATATATTGACGAAGAAGTTGGAAACACTCCTCCAGACGAGAAATGTGTTCTGATGCTTCCAATCTTTTTACTAACATGTCATCAACATAAACCTCTATTGTACGCTCGAGAAGGTTTTTAAGAACCTTGTTCATGAGTCGTTGATAAGTTGCACCAGCATTTTTTAACCCAAATGGCATAACCTGATAATAGTATATGCTCTTATCTGTTTGAAAAGAGGTGTCTTCCTCGTCCATTGGGTTCATCTTTATTTTATTGTACCCTGAGTATGCATCCATAAAGCTTAGCATCTTATGTCCAGACGTGGCATCAAAGAGTTGATCTATGCGCGGGAGGGGAAAACTATCCTTCGGGCAAACTTTGTTGAGATTTGTATAGTCGACACACATTCTCCATGATCCACTAGATTTTCTTACCATGAAGACATTGGCCAGCCATGTAGGATGGTGTATTTCTCGTATGAATTTTGCTTTGAGAAGCTTGTTTACTTCTTGTTCAATATCTTGAAAGCAATCTGGGGCAAAATTGCGCTTCTTCTGGATGACGGTTTAAAGGTTGAATCTATCTTTAAAGAGTGCATGATTACTTCAGGGTCAACCTCAGGCATGTTGGTTGGGGTCCATGCAAAAATATCTTGGTTCCTTTGGAGGAGATCTATATATTCTAACCTTTGTTCATCGGAGAGTAATGAACCAAGTTGTAATGTTCTCGATGTGTGTTCATTAGAGAGCGGGACATGAACCAAATCTTCCATGAGGGAACCTTTTTGAGATATATCTTCATCACAGAGATCAAAGTTTTCAATGCTAAGTGTCACTAATGGGCACGGCTGAGCTTGCCTGAGGTAGCAAGATTGTGCTATCTGTTGATCTCCTCGTACGACGCTGATCCCTGCTAAGGTTAAAAATTTGAGCTACAAGTGTGTTACAGAAGTCACTATGCCAAAGAATGATTGCAGTGGTCTCCTAAAGATCACATTATATGACAATTTTGATTTGACAACGATGAGTTGGACTGAGTGGGTTATCTATCTAGGAAATTCTCCTAACCTCACTGTTTGATTATCAAAACCGTATAACGGTTCAGATGCAAGTTGAAGTCTTTCCCTTGTCAATCCCAAACTGAGAAAGTTGAATAGAATAAGACATCGACAAAGCTCCCATTGTCGATCAGGATCCTCTTTGCGTTATAATAGGGCTCGTCAATTCCTGCACTAATGTCGAGAGGATCTTTATGGGGGACTCGAACTCTTTCCAAATCGGGATCATTAAAAGTAATAGGCTCGAGGTGCAATTTCTTTTTCATTGGTTCACCAGGTATAGTGATAAAGACTTGATCAGTCAACAATGTGCCTCCTGCAATTGTTTCAATTTTGCCCACAATTGGGTGACCCCCATGTTGTTGCCTTTGTGTTTGTTGCCCTAAGTAATAGCATTATCGCTACCAGCTAGTTTGTTTTGTATAAATCGACCAAGATATCCTTGTTGAATTAACCTTTCAATTTCTTCCCTAAGGAGCTTACATGCCTCAGTGGTGTGGCCACGACTTTGATGAAAATGACAGTATTGTTCTAGATTTCCTGAGTTAGGTTTTAGGGGGTGAGGCCACTTAACAGCTTGCTCATCTTTGGTAGTTATCAAGATATTAGCATGTGGCGTATTGAGTGATGTATACTCTTTCTTGGGTCGATATTCAATTTGTTGGCCTGCAGGTTAAGGAAGGAGGTCATGATTCCTCTGTTGTTCGTACTTTCTCTGTTGCGAAGATTGATTATTATCTCCGATGTTATTATCGCTCTTTCCCCTAAAATTCTCGAACTGCTCTTTATTTGTGTTGATGGCTTCATCCACAGTGATTTAGGCCTCAACACGGTGGGCAAGGTCAGCATAAGAACAAATGGTCTCCCGCATCAGTGATGATAAAAAAGGTCCTGAGCGGAGCCCCCACAAGGAAGAATCCCTTAGTAAGTCTGGATCCACCCCCAGAATATGACGGGCTTCAACAGAAAACCTGCGGAAGTAGTCCTTGAGCGACTCTGCCTCACTTTGACAAATTCCAGAGAGATGGGATGAATTCTTGATGATCCTTCAAGTTACGATGAACTGCTCTGTGAACAGTTTGACAAGCTTATTAAAGATGTTTACAGTGCCCCTTGGCAGAGAGTAGAACCAGGTTTGAGCTTTTCCTTAAGAGTAGCCGGGAACACTTAACATAGCAGCACATCACAGGCACACTAAATGTGCATGATGGTTCGATAATGATAAATATGCTTGTAAGGATCGGTTATCCCTTCATATGCATCGCTGTTCGGAAGCTTGAAGCCAGTTTGGATGTGGTGTTGGAGGACCGCATCAGCTAAGGCAGAAGATTCATGGATGTTACGATGAGCGTAAAAGCGATCCCTTTTCTAGAAGGGGAACTCATCCTGGATGAGGTGTCGTAGTTCGTTACGAATGACATTATTTGAAATGGCGGAAAGATGTGGCAATGTCGGGTGAGTTGCACGAGATTGATGAGTGAAACTTACGGTATCTACATCACGACCTGACAGATGATGTGTTCCACCTTGAGGAGGTGAGCCGGTACGAGTTCCTCTGAGCAGTATGTTTCTCGTACATCGCAGAGTTAATGGTAAACAAATGTCATCCAATGGTGTAGGCAGCAGCTGTTAAGCCCCACGTAGGAGCTTTACGATCTCTAGTTGAGACTCCTCCATTCTACGTATTCGATCTTCTATTAAAGGGCACGAAACACCTTCGTTGGAAAAATAGCGTCTTCTTGGGTGGGAAGATAAGGAAGCATGTCGCCCATGGCTTTGTGACTACTCCCGGGAACGATGAGTGTTATAGCGGGATGTTCCGTTGTCACGAACATTGTGTCTGGTGGCCATGCAGTAAACCGCTTAAGTACTTTATTTGTGGGATTGAAACATTCCCACAGACGACACCAAACTAATGCGTGCTAGAAAATTCATGGTGGTAGAGTAATGAATTATCATCTTAGCATTGAACGAGGATTCAACACACACTTAGATGAAAATGAATCAACCTGTGATGACATCAGAAGTTTTTATGTGGAAAACCTGTAAAGGGAAAAAACCACGGGGCCTAGCCCAATTATAAAAATCCACTATAAGTCGACGATTACAGATGCCCCTTGTCCCACGAACGGGAAATGGTTACTAGATTTTCCAAGGTACAATGTCGGCTAACAGAGTCTATCTGGTGGTGATCAATGGAGGTCGGCGGTGGTCGCAAACGGTTTGTGGTCGATGGAGGTCAACGGTGATCGGCTGTGATCGAAGGTGGCCGGCGGTGGTCTACGGAAGTCGATATGGGCAGAGATGATGTTGAACTTGAACTATTTTTCAAAGTCTCAAATTCTCTCTCAAGCCTCCCCCCTCATGTGAGGGGTGGGGCTCTATTTATAGTATTCTGGGTGTAATTAATGCATGAATATGAGTCATTTTGATTGGGCGGTCCAGAGAGCTTCCCTTGATTGGATGGGGTTTGATGGACATTTGAGTTCCTTAACGATGTCAGTATTAAACAATCTTGGGCTCGTTGGATTCGTCTTGTCAAGATGCTTGATTCGACTATAAACTCACTAGATTCGACATTCGTTTGACCTTTCAAATGCCTCCGAAAATCCTCTAAGTGTGGTTTAATGATTTGATTCTGGCTTGATCAGACTCAGATTTATCTAGTTTTTATCATTAGGTCCGTTTCATCGAGTCGGTCAATTTGAATATAAGTTTGCTGAAACTGGAGCTCTGGATGACTTTTTATCAAGATTTGAATATTTCTTGCTCAAAATATTATCTCGAGATTCGTGTCAGATGATGAAAATTTGTTGGTGTCATATCAATTATATTATTGAAAATAAAAGGCTTGATCAGTCTCTAAATCAGGCTTGGAGCTGTCTATATGGTTGTGAATTAAATTGCTTCACATAAATCTTAATTTCACTCTTTCATGAATTGGGTGTATTATTCAAAATAAAATTTATTAAAAGTTATACTTTTAATTGCAATACAAATTTTTAAACTATGTAGAGGCTTTTTAAGGTGCAAAAAATCAAGTAGTTGAGGAAATTAAAATAAAAAGTCTAATGAGTTCATAGTTTCCTAATATGCCCAAAATTAGGGTTGGACTTGCAAATACAAGTTAAATAGATATGATGAATTATTAGCAACTAGGATTATCAAAAAACTTGTTGTTCACAGACAACTCCTGTACAATTCTCTAAGAAATGTCGACGATATTTTTAAAAGTGATTTAAATTTAATTTAATATATATAATTTTAATTTAAAAAAAAAATAGTATTTTAATTTTGAAAAATGTGACAGAATAAATCTCATATATTTAATAGTTTAAGTAACCGAGCTCAACATTACGAGCGATACATCAGTTTGAAAGTTAAGCATATCACTTAACAGCAGGCTTGATTATATAAATTAAATAATTTATGACATCCATTTTGTCTGTGAACATTTTATGTATGACTGACTAGTTCCCATATCTAATATAAAAATTATATAGGGTTTATTTTAACTGAATTCTTAATTCTCTATAAAAGCAAACCCCTATAGTTACTTACATCTTAAGCAATCAAAATCACCTAAGAGACTTTGATTAAGATCAGTGGTTCTGTCTTTAAAATTTCAAAGTTTAGTTCTCAAGGTTGGACATAGGAAAGTAAAAGGGAATGAAGAAAGTAGGAATAGTTATATTAGGAATTCGAAGAAGGGGAAAGAGTAGGGGAAGTCACGGATTTCAAGGCAGGCCTTGGTAACTTCCCAACTATCTTAGTGTTTGGCCTTATGTCTTTGAAATGATATTATTTAGTGTTTCAATTCTGCAATTTATTTTAAAATTTAGGACTTACATTTACACAATATTCTATCGTTCAAATGACCTAAGAAGATAGGTGGATTTACGTAGTACCGAACGACAACCTCAAAATCCTAAAAGAAATTAGGATTGATGATGCATAACGTTGTTGTGCAAAATCTTAAAGATAATGTAAGGATTTTTCTCACACTAGGCAGACTACCTCGAAATCCTACAAATTTGTTGTTGCTTAAACTACGAAAATGTTTAGCTGATGTAGATCTGATTTGTCCTCTCGAAGATATTCTTTTGTACACTATATATTATGTGGAAGTCGATAGACTTCATGTCGAGTCTGGCTCGTCCCCTGAAGTCGCTCTCCACCCACTTACATCTTGCTCCGAGCTCCTCGTCGTGCTGCCCACAAAGTTTGCTCCAAGCTTTCTAACATGGCAGTTTCAGCTTTATGGTTTATGCTTCCTATTTGCAAGTGTAGTTATTGTTAGGTCTCAAGGCTCAGTGTGGTATACCCCCTAAACAACCAATCTAATGTTCTCTACCCTAAATGTCTTGCAGGTGTTATAAGTAATGTATGAGTAAGAAAGTATAAAAGAAACGTAGTAAAGTGCAGTATAATAAAATAAAAGTGCATATATGGGGTTCTTGTCATTGCTGCAAAAGGGTTAGTATCATATATAAAGCATATAAATATTACATCAAACTAAGAACGATAGAAGATACTAAAAAGTATGCAAAAAGTCAGGTGTCACATATATGGAAGATCAGAGCAGGGGGAATACGAGTTTAGTAAAGGGGGAGCTCATAATCAAACTTTTCTCAGAGGAACTCTGCAGGCAATCATCGGCACCATGTATGTGAGGCCCAATATAGGGTAAAAGGCTACCCACCAAACACTCATCGGAGGGCAATCCCCAACCCAACCTATGTGCATGAATTCGACACAAGGAATGTTTTAAAATGTCGAACTTTCTTTTGTCATGTAAAGATAACTTAAGTTTGTAAACATTTTGGCAAGTAAAATATGAGTTCCATTCAAAAGTACATTTAGATATAATATGTGTATGTTTTAATAAGTGAGTCAGTCACACAAATAGCCTAAGACTGCCAGCTAACTATGAGAGCAAGAGGTAAGTTTTTGCTAGATGTTAGGGGCAGTAATGTCAATCTTAGACACTCAGGTCAAAATGTGCAATACTCTTCACACCTAATTATCTTTTCATCATTGCTCTTACCTACCTACACCTCCGTCTTATAACCCCGCTCGATGCTTCATATACGTCTGCCTCGTTTCAATGCTCCATACATTGCCAAATTATGAATATTCCAATAAAACCTCAGTATTTGCACAATTGATGTTAAAAGAAGCACATAAGGGTGAGGGATGTTTGCATACCTACCACTTAATACCTATGTACTTATTTATTTTACACTTAAACTTCGATTTATACATATATGACAACTAACATTACATTACTTAAAACTTCGATTCGTGCTACTGTAAAGGAAATCATAAATTTCTTTATGTTGGGGCATCCACAAACATAGGACCTAAACTTTGACGTACAGATATTTATATCATTCAAATCTTTCGTACTGCCAAATAGGGGTGTAAACGAGCCGAATTCAGCGAGCTCAAGCTTAGCTCGTGTTCGGCTCATTTATATTTTGAGTTCAAAATTCGGCTCATTTGCTTAGCGAGCCGAACACGAGCCGTTTACGAACAAAGAGTCATTTTGACAACCCTAATCACGTAGTCATAAGATGTTAAGGATTGTGACAAAATTTACATAACTTGAATTTGATTAAACAATTTTTATTCTATTTTCTTCATTAGTACTTTTAATTGATTATAAATCCTTGTAACCTTGCAGTTAAATAGTTTTTTTTAAAAATACGACTAATCAAAGATATATAAATAATTGATTGGTAGTATTTCGAGCCAAAACGAGCCGAAGACGAACGAACAAATATTGGTTCGTGTTCGGCTCGTTAACATAGCAAACGAGCCGAACATGAGCTTCTTAACGAACCGAACATGAGCTGTTCGCGAACAACGAGTTGTTCTGACAGCCCGGCCGCCAAAGAGATATCACGAAAAGTGAAATAAGCAATGCTTCAAAAATATAATCTTTCAATTGAAGTAGACATAAATTCCGATTTCAACAGGTGCCATGGATGTGATTTCAAAAAGTATTGCAAACACCAAAGCTTTCAGATTACCAAATAGTAAAGCAACATGGCCCTCCAATCTTTGCAAATGACAAAAAAAACATTTCAGATTTTATTTTTTAAAAAAAAGGAAGACACCAAAGCCCTCTAATCTTTGCAAATGACAAAAAACACCTTTCAGATTTTCAAAAAGTAAGGCACCAAGGTCATCCGGTGTGTTTACATACGTAACACCTAAATTTTACTTTTGCATCTGCATCATCCGAATGTTTCAAATTACACAAAAATGCCACCATTTCAACCTTTAAGAAGTGGAATGCACATTTGTAAGCATAATTAAGGTACTTTAAATGCAAATATATAAGAATTGGCTGGTAAATATGTAAGGTTGGATATTTATATGTTTGATATGTAAATATATAAAGATTGAGTGGTATACATGTAAATCTTTAACAATGCATCACAATCACCATAATTACTTGTTCAAAAGTGGCACGTATCGCATGTACAATTTCATGTCGTCAAGGTGTTATGAATGTGAATGTCAGACTTCGAGTCTGCATAAAAAAAACATGTATAGCGCATGTAAATTTTCCACTTCCCTTTTTGTGGAATGCATGAGGGATCCAGTAACTACGTTCAGTCTGACCAACTTGTTGAAAGACCTTGGCTGAAATTTATGGCTTATGCTTTTGCAGTCTTCTGGGATTAAAGCTATGCCACAAAGCCATGCAATTTAACACGTTATGTACATTATTTCCATAAATTATATTTAGAAATGTTTTATAATCAAATATAAAATCAGTGTCATATTGGACAACCTGCATAAGAGGAATCTCAACAGGTTACTCCTTAGGGAAGCGTGGGGTAAGATAGCAGCATTACTAGGCATAAGCTACATATAATTAGCCATAAATTAACATTAGATTCAACATGTAACATGCAATGGAACTTCACTCTATATCTCCTAATATAATTTTCTAAATCTCAAGACTGTAGATTTCACAAACTACCGAGTAATCCAAAAGTTGAATCATTCTTTCAACTGAGTTCAAATGCATCGCCTATCACAATCAAGTCTCTGCATTTAGTTGATGTCCTTAGGGAAAGAGGTCTGAGTTCCCCCCTAAAAAAAAGGATGTATCGTTTTACAATAGAGTAAACCAGTTTGTGGAGCAAGTAGCTTGCAGAACAATTCTTGATGAAAACTTTTAAAATAGATAAATAAATAAATAAAACTTTGCAGAGGAAGGAAATGAACAACTGTTAGTAGAAGATAGAAGACGGAGAAGAGAAGCTTAGTGAGATTCGACTCATCCTTTGAATTTCTTCGCAATAGTGATACTAGAATATTAAGATTGAAACACATAAGCATACTTTCATCAGGAGCCGATCAAAAGATTAAGAACCTTTGCTTGATAATTAAAGAGGTAAGACAAGTAGGGTCTTTCAAGCCATGATTAGGTATACCAACTTGAATGCTATACGAATTTCATCCAAAACTCATAATGGCTTCTGACCCAACCCGCAACTATGCAGATTTTCTTAACTCCAAAAGATTGCCAAAAACATTGCCCAAATTATATTTAGCGGGTAGTGTGAATGAATGAAATGATTTAGAAAATAGATAATAAGTTTTCACACTATGAGTATTACGAAAGTATACGTATCGTTTCAAGTAATATAGGATTTTCCTTAAAAACACTAGTATTGATCCCACGAGGAAAACAAAAATTCTTAATAGTGACTTGCAAAACATCTGTCTAAATTGCAGATAAATATGATAGGAGAAAAGTATTGAATTGCTGGTAATAGTCTAACACAAAATTTAAGTAGAACATAAGAACAAAGTTTAAAGAATTCTAAGACATCGAAGTTTGGCCTTACTCACAGACACACACACACACACACACACACAAAAGCCTTAAAGAAGTCTTCTCCAACACACCCCCAAACTTCTTCATTTTCAAACTAAATTTGGCCTTATTAATAAATAACTAAAAATCACAAAGAGTCACTTCAAGCACCCCTTTGGCCAAATTCAATAGATATTCTAGAAAGTTGGTTACTAGCGTTATAGTGTCAATTTGGAGTGTTATAGCCCCCAATGTGCTCAATAAATGTCATTATGGTGCCAAGAGTGGTGCAATGGTGCCATAGAAAATCTTTCATTTTTGTTTCATTTTGTCCTAATTCTCTCTAAATGTCAATTCTATGTACCTGAAACCAAAAATATGCAAAATACCTTCCTTTAAAGTGCAATATCATAAAAAAAATGTATAAAATGAGCATGAAATGTACACTAAAAATAGATAATTTTTAGGTGGATCAATTCCCCTAAACTAAACGTTATTTATCCTCAAATAATTCCTTTAACTATATAAAAGTTATAACTTATGGTAGTGAGTTTTACTTAAAGATTTCTATAGTTTTTGTTCTATAAATGCAATAGTGAAACTTCAGAAAAATTTTCAATAACTCAGGTTAAAACTAAAATGTAAGAATATATAGTAGTCAAGTCTAAGAGTTTTGATATCCTATTCATTTCAAGAATAATTGTAATTTCTCATACTAAGGATGCTTAGAAGAATTACAAGGAAAATAATTTCATGAGAACTCTACTAGTAAGGATGTTAATACTTCAAAACTAAGTTCAGAAATGTAAATAAGTCCATCTCCTTAAGATGATTTAAGTGAAGCCAATTTTTAATTAGGCATCTCCTCATGCTTCTCCTCCCATATTTATCCTTTTTTTGCTCTTCTTTTTCTTTTAATTTTTTTTTCTTTTTCTTCCAGGATCATTTTCAATTCTTTCTTTTTCTTTTTATTTCATGTGAGGATTACTATATCCGGATAACCGTTAATGATTTCGAACTTCACTATCCTCTTCTTAAGTTAAAAAACTTCCCACATTTCCTTGCTTGATAAATGTGTATTAGCTTTGAAAAATATTTTTGATAAAGCCTCAATTCTTCTTTTTAAGTGTAAATCTATGATCCTTAATATTTTCAAAAATACAATTTTCCTTACTTTAAATAGCAAAAGCATAATCTTATACTAAATATCTTAACTCTAGAACTAACATTTATTATTAAAAACTTTTACCTAAGTCTTTTTTGACATTTATAAAATAAAAAATATAGTTATCTGAAGTTAACCCAACATACCACAGGTTATGTTAAAATAATTTTTGAAAATATACTTTATTAAGGACAGATAAGATTCAGTTTCAAAAAAATTTTCTCCATTCCCCCATACTTAGTTTTTAATTAATTTAAAACAGTACAGTTCATAATAAGCATGAAAAAAGAGAAAAAATTTTAAAAGTTCTGAATAGGATAACACTACAGGTACAACTAATAAAACAGGTGCTGAGCAGTAATAAATCTAAAATTAGCAAGCATAACAATAAAAGTATAAGTAAAAGACCACTCTAGCACACCAATAATATAAACTAAAGCAAAAATAAAACAGTAAAACAGTAGAATAAAAATAAATGCAACACAAAATTTTAATACAAATCTACTCCCTAAGTTCTAAACAAAGTATAAACATAACATTCCAACAAAAGTAAAACAAATAACTAACAACAGAAAATTCAAATATTAGAACTAAAATAAAAGAAAAACAACAACCTATTCATCTTCATCATCATCATCTCATCATCACCAAGATCTACATCTTTATCCATCTCTCAACTCTGATATGGTTTAAATCTGGGGCATTTAGGAAATTCTACTGAATGATCGCCCCTCATGTATTTCTCCATAGCCTTATGATAAGCAATATTAAACTCAACTCTCCTTTGCATATACTCATCATTATGGTCCACATGTGCTTCTAAACCCTTCAACTGATTCCATACTGTCAAACTATCTTCTTGTTGTATAAATAAGTGCTCCATTACAGTATCCAATGAAGAAGTACCAGCAGTGGAAGATCTAGAGGTTGATGAAGAAGGAATATCATAACCTCCACTCCAAGATCTTAGACCAGTATGCTTTCCATAACCTTCCAAATTTGTTTTTCCAATAGGCTTATGAGGTGGTAATGTTTCCTCCCATGTCTCATACTTAACTTTAGATTGAATGCACATGGTGGAAATAAGAGAAGGATAACCCATACCTCTAGTAGTTCCTCCTCTAGAAGAAGTGATCATATCCTTGTAAACGATAGAGCTAATATCAATAGGTTTCTTCCTCTGAATGCAGCAATTCAAAGTGGCTCTTTCTCGAGTTACCTCACTAAAATGATTAATAGGAAGAAGTCTACCAGAAATAAACGAGAATGAATGTTAAGCTTTGAAAACAAAATATTTACCAGACGTCCATTCTTTATCTTCCAAACACAATTACCATCAGTCAAAAATCCCATAAAAGGAGGTAGGAACACTATGCAGCTTCTAAATATGACTAATCCGAATAGGGTTGATGTCCACATATTGCCCTCAAACATAAACCAAATCATTTAATTCATTAGGAATGTAGGCATAAAACTCACGAACCACCGAAATCATAGCAACGATAGTGAAACAACAGAAGTTCTACCACTATCGTTCAACAATCAAATATCTAGTAGTTCCCCCAAGATGAAGAAAACTTCGCTCTGTAATCAATTTCTTAGTTTGTAAATATTTATATCTATCCCAAGCTTTCAAACTAGAGAATTTCTTACTATGAAAACTAGGTTGCCCTCTACCCCTCTTCATTTTAGGAGCCATGTGAAATCTAAAAAAAAAATTAATAAAATTGCTAATAAGTTTAAAATCTAACTTCATAAGTGACCAAAGAAAAATAAGTTAAGATTTTCATACTTATTTTATACTAATATTGATGATATTGCACTTTAAAGAAGGGTATTTTTGATGTTTTGTNTATTTTTTAGATATTGCACTTTAATAAAAGATATTTTTGTATTTTTCTTTCAGGTACAATCAAATGGATAAAAAATGGTGAAAGGAGTGAAAAAGGACCAAATTTGGAGCAAAAATGAACCGAGGCGCCTAAGAGCCCAGGACTGGCGCTTACGCGCCAGTTAAACAGAGACAATTGCGCCTAAGAGCCAGGTACCCCATGCTCAAGTGTCAGAAGTATTTATTTGATGATTCATTGAATTTGGATGAATTTTTGAAGTGACATTTGAAGAAACCTTTGGTAAAAACTTGGAAAATGGTTAACATATGCGAAAATTAATTCAACTGGATTTTGAAAGGAGGCAACTACTAGAAGATTCATTGAATGGAGATTGAAGAGACAACAAGGAACCTCTTGGATTTTTATTAAAGACTACTTGGATCATCAAAAGAAGAGGTCAATCGACAATCATCATCCATCCATCCAGAGTAACTGCCGCCACCGCCGACCACATTTTCTTTTTATTTTGAGTTTTAGTTTGTATTATGAGTAAAGAAAGAGATTCAAAGGCACTTCAAGATATTTGTTAGAGAGGATTTGAGATAAGTGTTTATTTTTGTGACTACATTAGGTTTTTATTTGGTTTTCTTGTTTGTGTGCGTGATTTCTACTTTCAAACTCAAGTGTGGTTGTGTTTTCTCCATAAAATATAAGTAGTTTTCTTTATCTTTTTCCTTAAAATGACAAGTGATTAAGTATAGAAAGGAAGTTGTGTGAATTATTAGTCTTTAATGTTGGAAGAAATTGTGATGATTTCAAACCTTGTACTTCATTTACTTCTTGATTTGGCCAATTAAGATGTTAATGTTTGTTGTGAGAATATGTAATATCTGAGATGGTATTGTCTCAGTCAACAAATGGTAAGAATCACATTTGATTTCATGGATAAGAATGTAGTTCATGAGATTGGGTGCAAATGAATGGGAAAATAAACTTTGAAGAGTGCATAATTGGATGACTTTAGAGTGATCGGCTAAAGCCTCCAATTTCATTTATAGTTTTAGGTTTTGATACAAGATGTTAGCCCCAGGTGGAGGGAGAAGAGGGAACTTTAGAGTGAGAGCTAGTTTCTTTCATACCTAACCCGTCTTCAAGTTTATTCAAACTATAGATTAGCCAATGTTATTTATAGCTCTCTAGTAAGGGTGAAGAATATTATTGCTCCTTTTTGGCACAACACAATTAAAATACTTCCACAATAGAATTTCTATACTTGTTACTGATTCATAATAAGAAAAAATATATTTTATTTATATTGCTTTCATCTTGCAAGTATTTAGTTAAGTTAATTAGTTGCTTACTCTATTGCTTACTTTATTTTTAATTACCAAAAATTATAAAAAGAATCAAACTTTCATTCCTATTTTAATATCTAGAGTTTAAGTAAGAATATTTTGCTAAGTAGAATTTTGGTATCTAATTTCTCCTGTTTTGTAAGTTGCATATTGTAGTTTTTCATGTGGGTTTGATATTCGGGGTTTAATCAAAAAGTTCTATATTACTTGATAACAATACGCATACTTGAGTAGTATCCCATATTTAAATATTATAATTGTACTCTTATTTGCTTCAAAGTTAAGAATTCACCTAGCTTATGCTCGGGATCAATTTTTTGGCCCGTTGCAAAGTAAGAATTATTATGAAGAAAATTAAGCATATAATCGCATACATCGCCTTTGACATCTATCTAGAACATCGGGATCAACCATCATCAGGTTTTTATTTCTGGTGGATCACCCTCCTTCCATTGTTGGTTAGTGGTTCCCCTTGAGGGGGCTTGAGTGTTCCTTATAGTGTGGCCTCTTCTCCTGGAACGGGGGCCGCTACTAGAGCTACGATAGCTCTAAGTACTTCTGTGACATGTCATAATATCTGACTGGTGATCTGAGTTCTAAAATATTGCAGGCTAATGAAGGAATTCTTCTATAAACTCACTGGTGCATGCTACTTCTCCTACGTTCCTCTCACTGGACTCTCCGTGTTGTTAATGTTGGGCTTCTCTTCTTGTTGATGAAATATTTCCAGGTTTGTCGCACATATAATGCTCTACTAGAGAGTGATTAGGGGGGAGAGAGAGAGCAGTAGAGAATAGTAAAAAAAGATAGTCTTATCCACGAAATTAACCCCTATTTATAGGTCTAGGTCCCAACATTACAAAAGTACATATTAGCTCCCTCATCATTAACTTTTCATGGGAACTTATTTGGAAATTACATTTATTTGCATACAATAAGACCGGGGGCCGATTTGATCGATGAGGGTTGACGATCGTCTGTTATGCTTTGACTAAATCGATATCAAGTCCGAAAGAGGGCCCCCATTGATCGTCCTGAAGGTTGATTATTACCCTACAGAAGCTTCTTCTGGTGCCTTATGTCGGTCGTTCAAACAAGGTACTTCTCTTGCCAACATTCATCCAAAAATGATTGTCGTAGGCTATGTTTGATCGTCTGCATCTACTTCCTAAGTCGTTCATTTGATTTGAGATTTGTGTTGACATATTTTTATATGTACAGAAACAACAACTTAATTTCTTGTGTATATGACCAAAGGAAAATATGTTGAGATTTTCGTACCTCTTTTATACTGTTTTTAATGATATTGCACTTTATGAAAGATATTTTTGATATTTTGTTGTAGGAATGATGAATTAAGGTCAATGGAGCAAAAAGATGCAAAAAGGAGCGAATTTGGAGCAAAATATAACCAAAATGTGGAGATTTGCACTAGGGCGCCAACTGCGCCATTGACGCCACCGACAGCGAGCTTTTCCCTAGGCTAAAGGACAAATTTTCTAGAAGGCCGCCGACGGCAGGATCGACGGTTATGTGTACTTGTACAATGGATAAGGTCGGATTTTAGAGAGGTGCATAAGCAACTCTTGGGAAAACTCATCCACATATTTAAAGAGAAGATTTTGGCCGAAAATAGAAGAGTCATAGAGATTAGAAAGGTTCTATTAGTGTGTAGAGAGCTTGCTAGAGCGTGTAACTGTGAGGAATTCTTCAAGAAATTGTAAGAGTGGAGGGAAAGTGAGAGATTTCTTCCTCGTAGAGTGTAACAATTGTGAGGAATTCTTCAAGAGATTGTAAGAGTGGAGGGAAAGTGAGAGATTTCTTCCTCCTTCCACTTCGAAGAAGAATTCTGTGTGCTGTAAAGAAAGAAAGAGATTCAGAGGAACTTCGAGGAGCAATATTATGAGGAATTCTTCGAGAAATTGTAAGAGTGGAGGGAAAGTGAGAGATTTCTTCCTCCTTGCTCGTTTGAAGAGGAATCGTGTGCTGTAAAGAAAGGAAGTGATTAAGAGGAACTTCGAGGAGTGTTCTTGGGGAGAAATTTAGAGATAAGTTATTTATTTGTTATAGTTTGTATGACNTTATGCTTGTGATTATCTTCCATTAACATTCTTTGCATATAGATTGAAGGGATGATAATGTTACTATTCTCCATTGTATATCCAAAGGCTTTCTTATAATTTTACAAAGTTTTCATTAATTTTTCTTCTTGATCTTCAGTTAAGTTTGAGGATATTATAACAGGTAATGTTGATGAGTTCCCTATAAAAACATACTTTAAATGTGTAGGGAGTACCTTCATCTTAATTTCAGGAGATTCTTCAATTGAAGGAATAAGGGGTTTACTATTTTTAGTAGTATCCAAAATCTCAAAACTTTCCTAAAAATACTTTGAATCCTTAGTCATTTTCTCTCTAGATTTATCATGATAATCAATTTCAATTTCATACCCAATTCTTGTTATCATGTTTTAACATCACTACTTTCTAACAAATGGTTATTACTTAAATCACTGATAATCTCCTTTCTATAACATTCATCTTCTCTTCCTTTAGTTGGATACTTCATAGATTTTAACACATTAAAAGTAACATCTTGGTCATTAACTCTCATGGTTAATTCCCCTTTTTGTACATATATCATAACATGTTCAGTAGCAAGGAAAGGTCTCCCAAAAATGATCGGTGTTTCTTTATGTTCCTCCATATTTAAAACAATGAAATCCACACGGAAGATAAATTTATCCACCTTAACCAACACATCTTCTATAACCCCCTTAAGATAAGTGATTGATTGATCAACTAATTAAAGGGTTACAGTAGTGGGAGAAATCTCTCTTAAGCCTAGCCTTCTGAATATTGATAAGGGCATGAGCTTAATGCTAGCTCCTAAATCTCAGAAAACTTTTCCATAAAATCATTGTCTAATCGCACATGGAATAGTAAAGCTACCAAGATTTTTAAATTTTTAAGGAAACTTTTTTGAATTATTACACTGCATTCTTCACTAAGTGCAACAGTCTCATAATCCTCAAACTTCATTTTCTCATTTAGTAATTCTTACATAAACTTAACATAGCTTGGCATTTTCTTCAGTGCTTTAGCATAAGGAATTTTGATTGTTAGATTCTTAAATATCTCCAAAAACTTAAAAAATTGTTGATCCAGCTTCTACTATTTAAGTCTCTGAGGATATGGCACTGGTGGTCTTTCTAAATTAATCTTAGTGGGAGAGACAGGTTCTTTCTATATTCTCAGGAACATTTTCTTCATGTTTTCAATTTTCTCATGTTCCCTCCCAATTTCATTCTTTTTTTTCACTTTAGTATCCAATTCTCTACCACTTCTAAACTTGACTGCTTTAATGTCCTANTGGTGTAAGTTCCTTACACCTTCTATGTGCTTCTTCTATTGGAGATTGTTTCTGAACCTACTCCCTAATGATGAAATTCTTAAGCTTAAAGGGTTGAGGGGCCCTTCTTGATGCTTTCTCTCTAAACTGGAGGAAGAGACTTTGAATCATTTATTCTTTGACTACTCTTTTGCTCAAGAGGTGTGGAAATCATTAATTGAGAAACTCTCTATCAACACCCTCAATTTAAGCTGACACACATTTAGCACTGCCCATGGTTATCAAACTTTCTCACCCTTAGATCTTTAACAATCCTTGAATGAAGCCTAATTACATATAAAAAAAAATAATAATTTTAACAAGTGCACCATAGATCCATGCCCTGTTCTAAAGGGATTTTCATTTTGACCCATAAGATTCTAAGAACTTTAAAAATATGTTAATATAAATATAAGATAGTTATGGAAGGTTATTAAATTTCTTACATTCCATTTTGCTTCTGCTTTTGGAATGATAACTCTCACACTCTTTCATTATTTGTTTTACCATCTTTTAAATTTTTTTTGGATAAGAAATCATTTTATTTTCATAATGTTGTACACAAGAAATTCACAACCAACTTCTTTTATTGTTGTTAAATCTGAAATTATCCTTTGAAAATACAGACGTTGAAATTTAGATCTAAGAGAAGGAGAAATATATAGAAAGAAGAAAAATGTTAGGAAATTCTTAGCAGAGAAGCCGAGAAAAAGGTTCTCAGACTCAGAGGCCTTTTATTCATTGTCAAGCCACCTATTTATAGGAGGTCTTCTTGTACAATTACGGAAGTAAGAGAGTAATTATGGAAATATCCCTCAATTACCTAAAGGAGTGAGCGATTATGAAAACGACCCTTAGTGCAATCAGTGTGTTGAATTAATAATAAATTTTTATTATAATTTAAATTTGGATATGATTGTTATCAGCCGGTCGTCATGTTTTGGTTTGGTCCAAAAAGCATCAGACCTTGTGGAAGCCATTTCTGCCAAGATATGAGTGGTCGGTCACCCGCTTGGTGGTTGGAACCATAGATTAGCTCGCCAACCAGATTTGTCGAGGGTGAATTTATTCAATCTATTTTATCATTCATGTGACCGGTTTGGATCATGTCTTATGAACTTAATCATGTCTTATGAACTTAATGGCTCAATCATTGCGTCATTATCTCTAGCTATTTGATTGCTTTAAGATTTGTGCTGACAATACTTAGTGTGTATATAGGAGTTCCCTAAGTTCTCCTGCTCCTCGATAGTGACAACTACGATAAGGACATGCTGACCTCACTTTTGAAGAGGTCAATCTATATCACTTAGATAAGCTCAAACCCCAACCCTTTGGCTAAGTGGGTTTAGGGCTTTGACTAAGTGAATAGCTGAATTGCCATTAAGGGTAACCATACTCTAGGTCACATAGAGCTTGAAAATGTTAGGAGCCACTATGACCATTAAAATTATATTAAGAAGAGGATATACTCAAATTGACCTCTAACCTCATTAGTGGCCTTTTAAACATTTTCCAAACTCTAAATTTTATATCAAAACCCTAGTTTGTGCCTTTAAACCTAAAAGGAACAAAACCACCTTATAGTCAACCCAGGTCAAACTTGGTCAACTCAGATCAACCATGGTCAACCTAGTTAACCCAGGTCAACCCTGGTCAATGGTGATCAACTATGGTCAACCTGGCCAACCCTGGTAAACACTGATCAACCATGGTCAACCTGGTTAACCCAAGTCAACCTTGGTTAATGACCAGAGAAAAATATGTTGAGATTTTCGTACCTATTTTATATAGTTTTTGATGATATTGCACTTTAAAGAAATGTATTTTTGATGTTTTGTTGCAAGAATGATGAAATAGGGCCATTAGAGCAAAAAAACACAAAAATGAGCGAATTTGGAGCGTAAAGGGCCAAAATGTGAAGAATTGAACTAGGGTGCTGACGGCGCCATCGACCACGTCGACGACGAGATTTTCTCAAGACTCCAGAATTAATTCATTAAGAAGGTTCGCCAACGGCGCCCTCGAGGCCGCCGACGGTGGGCTCGACGGTTATGTCCAACTAGGCTTTGGATGAGGACAAATTTTGAAGGGATGCTTAGACAACTCTTGGGAAAGCTCATCCACAACTTTAAAAGAAGATTTTGGATGAAAATTGAGAAGACTCTAGAGGTCCTGGAGGTTAGAGAGGTTCCATTAGTGTATAGAGAATTTACTAGAGTGTCAAAATTGTGAGGAATTCAATGAGAGATTGTAAGAGTGGAGGGAAAGTGAGATATTTCTTCCTCCTTATCGCTTCGAAGAGGAATTCTGTGTGCTATAAAGAAAGGAATAGATTCAGAGGAACTTCAAGGAGTTTTCTTGGGGAGAANACAAGTGAAAGAAATTCAACTTAGAAGCAAAAGAGAGTTGGAAGGTCAGGTTCAAAAAGAAATTGAAGTAGAGAGAGAAGAAAGTGAAGAATCAAAAGAGGACGCTCCAAAATATTCTGAGATACCTATTTCTCCACTAAAGTTTGATTTGGAAAAACCACCACCTCCATTTCCTAAGAGACTTCGTTAGCAAAAGTTGGATGAACAATTTTCAAAATTTCTAGAAATATTTAAGAAGCTTATAATTAATATTCCATTTGTTGAAGCCTAGAACAAATGCCGAGCTATGTAAAGTTTATGAAGGATATTCTCAAAAGTAAAAGAAAGTTTGAAGATAATGAGACTGTTGTACTTAGTGAGGAGTGCAGTGCAATAATTCAGAAGAAGTTTCCTAAAAAGCTTAAAGATCTTGGTAGCTTTTCAATTCCACGTGCAACAGGAGATAGATTTTATGGGAAAGCTTTATGTAATTTAGGTGTGACCAAAGTAAAATATGTTGAGATTTTCGTACCTCTTTTATACTATTTTTTAACGATATTGCACTTTAAAGAAAGGTATTTTTGATGTTGTGTTGCACGAATGATGAATTAAGGTCAATGAAGCAAAAAGATAAAAAAATGAGCAAATTTCGAGCAAAAAGGACCAAAATGTGGAGAATTACACTATGGCGTCGACGATGCCATCGACGCCGCTCACGGCGAGCTTTTCCCAAGGCTACATGAAAAAATCTCCAGAAGGCCGCCGACAATGCCATCGAGGCTGCCGACGGCGGGATCAATAGTTATGTGTACTTGTACAATGGATAAGGTTATTTGTACTTGTACGACGGTGAGAGATTTCTTCCTCCTTGCTATTTCGAAGAGAAATTCCGTGTGTTGTAAAGAAAGGAAGAGATTTAGAGGAACTTCAAGGAGTGTTCTTGCGGAGAAATTTAGAGATAAGTTATTTACTTGTTACAGTTTGTATGGCTTTGATTTTATATATGAATTTCGAGTNTAAAATTTGAAAGGTCCTAGAGGTTAGAGAGGTTCCATTAGTGTATAGAAAATTTACTAGAGTGTCAAAATTTTAAGGAATTCTTTGAGATATTGTAAGAGTGGAGGGAAAATGAGAGATTTCTTCCTCCTTGCCGCTTTGAAGAGGAATTCTGTGTGCTGTAAAAAAAGGAAGAGATAAAGAGGAAATTTGAGTGGTTTTCTTAGGGAGAAATTAGAGATAAGTTTATTTGTTGTTGTAGTTTGTATGACTTTAATTTTATCTATGAATTCCAAGTTTTGTTGTGTTTTCCCCATAAGATCTGAGTAGTTTTCTCTGTCTTTCTCCTTGTCTTGNCAAAAAGGTCCTGAAGGTTGGAGAGGTTCCATTAGTGTTTGGTAGAGAGTCTAAATTGTGAGGACTTCCTTGAGAGATTGTAAGAGTGGAGGGAAAGTGAGAGATTTCTTCCTCCTTGCCGCTTTAAAGAGGAATTATGTGTGTTATAAAGAAAGGAAGAGATTCAGAGGAACTTTGAGGAGTTTTCTTGGGGAGAAATTAGAGATAAGTTTACTTATTGTTGTAGTTTGTATGGCTTTGATTTTATATATGAATTCCAAGTTTTGATGTGTTTTCCCCATGAGATCTGAGTAATTTTCTCTATCTTTCTCCTTGTCTTGAGATTTGTGAAATGGTGATNAGCAAAATAATTTGTTAAAATCTGTTGAGTTTTACAGCTAAAGTGAAGATTACATCCAAGATTCAGGGAGGTCAAAGCCCTTGGCATCGGGTGTAAATAAATAGGGAAATAAAATTATCGGGCGTAGAATTTAAGATTTTAGAGTGACAGACTAAAATCCCTGATTCGGTCCCATCGTTTGGGTGCTGAAGTGTAGATGTTAGCCCTCAGGTGAGGGAAATGTTAAAGCTCCGAAGTGAGCCGGTATCCTCCCAGCCTAGCTGCAGATTCAGTAAACAAGCATAGGATTAGTCAATGTTCTTTATGCCTNTTTTGGTCAATTGATTTGTTAAAATATGTTGAGTTTTCCATCTAAAGTGAAGATTACATCTAAGATTCAGGGAGGTCAAAGGCCTTGGAAGTTGGGTGCAAATAAATAGTGAAATAATATTATCGGGCGTAGAATTAGAGATTTTAGAGTGACATACTAAAATCACCAATTCGGTCTTATCGTTTGGGTGCTGAATTGTAGATGTTAACCCTCGAGCGAGGGGAACGTGGGAGCTCTGAAGTGAGAGCCGGTATCCTCACAGCCTAGCCGTAGATTCAGTAAATAAGCATAGGATTAGTCAATGTTCTTTATGCCTGGACCAAAGGGTAAATAATAGGTATGCTCCCATGCATAGGATTAGTCAATGTTCTTTATGCCTGGACCAAAGGGTAAAGAATATGTATGCTCCTACTTGGCACAATATAAATTGAACTAATTCATTTTATCCATTCACTGTAATTTCTTGACAAGGAGAGTAGGATTAGTCAATGTTCTTTATGTCTGGACCAAAGGGTAAAGAATAGGTATGCTCCTATTTGGCACAATATAAATTGAACTAATTCATTTTATCCATTCACCATAATTTCTTGACAAGGAGAAGACACAATATATTTTGATCTGATTCACTTTATCCATTCACTATAATTTCTTGACAAGAAGAAGGATGTTTTCTTATATATTGAATATCACNGAGTTTTCTTGTGCTTTCCTCATGAGTTCTGAGTAGTTTTCTCTATCTTTCTCTTTATTTCAAGATTTGTGAAATGGTGATTTGAATTGGTGAAGCCATGAAAATGTTTAAGAAATTGTGAGATTGTCTTAAGATTTGTGAAATGGTGATTTGAATTGGTTGAGCCATAAAAATGTTAAAGAAGTTGTGATGAATTTTCAATTTGATCTTAATTTACTTTCAATTTGGGCAGTTGATTTGTTAAAATATGTTTAGTTTTACAAGTAAAGTGAAGTTTACATCCAAGATTCAGGGAGGTCAAGGCCCTTGGAAATTGGGTGCAAATAAATAGGGAAATAAAATTATCAGGCGTAGAATTGAAGATTTTAGAGTGACAAACTAAAATCCACAATTCGGTCTTATAGTTTGGGTGCTGAAGTGTTGATGTTAGCCCTCAGGCGAGGGGAACGTGGGAGCTCCAAAGTGAGAGCCGGTATCCTCCCAACCTAGCCGCAGATTCAGTGAGGGGAACGTGAAAGCTCCAAAGTGAGAGTCGGTATCCTCCCAGCCTAGTTACAGAATCAGTAACCAAGCATAGGATTAGTCAATGTTCTTTATGTCTGGACCAAAGGGTAAGTCATATCGTTTGGGTGCTGAAGTGTAGATGTTAGCCCTCAGGCGAGGGGAACGTGGGAGCTCAATTCAATCCTATCGTTTGGGTGTTGAAGTGTAGATGTTAGCCCTCAGGCGAGGGGAACGTGGGAGCTCGAAAGTAAGAGCCGGTATTCTCCCAGCCTAGCCGCAGATTCAGTAAACAAGCGTAGGATTAGTCAATGTTCTTTATGTTTGGGTGTTGATGTGTAGATGTTAGCCCTCAGGTGAGGGGAACGTGGGAGCTCCAAAGTGTAGCCGGTATCCTCCCAGCCTAGCCACAGATTCAGTAAAAAAGCGTAGGATTAGTCAATGTTCTTTATGCCTGGACCAAAGGGTAAAGAATAAGTATGCTCCAATTTACATAGGATTAGTCAATGTTCTTTATGCCTGGACCAAAGGGTAAGGAATAGGAATGCTCCTATTTGGCAGTAGGATTAGTCGCTGGTATCCTCCCAGCCTAGCCGCAGATTCAGTAACCAAGCATAGGATTAGTCAATGTTCTTTACAGTATCCTCCCAGCCTAGCCGCAGATTCAGTAAACAAGCGTAGGATTAGTCAATGTTCTTTATATCTAGACCAAAGGGTAAAGAATAGGTATGCTTCAATTTGGCACAATATAATTTGAACTAATTCACTTTATCCATTCAATATAATTTCTTGACAAGGAGAATGATGCTTTCTTATATATTGAATATCACATTCAAACCTTCATTAGTATATTTAGTTATTTAATAGTCATTAAAATTACATATTTATTTCAATTGTCTATTAGTGAAAGATAAGCAAATTAAATTTAATTGTTGTGATTAAAGTATTGCTTTTCTAACGTCTTAGTTTGTAGTTCTAATATTACTCCCTATGGGATCGATATCTAAGACTCCATTAGAGTCCTATATTACTTGAGCGATAAGTATACTTGCGTTGATAAGTGTGAATTTACAGTTATTAAATATTTTAGACATACATCTTTATTGAATCTATAACTGTTAATAAGTTTTGGTACAATTGCTGAGGATTAAATCTTTTAGCAGTAGTATTAATTATTTATATTCTTAAGCATATATAAAGTCGCGGGCAGTAAGTCTCGTTAGCAACCGTAGGTTACCTCATCCGAGGGGTTCCCGATCATTCGATTGAGACATTTTAATTTAGTTACAATTTTTTTTTTGTTTATGATTAAATTTACACTTGTCTTATATTTTGAATGTTGTGGCTGTGAATTTCATCTTGTGTAATTTTTAAATTTTTGTTTTGGTTGTACAGTCATCTTAACGGTTTTGGTTTTGACATGCAGGGTGACATCATTATTTAACATGCAAGTTTGAGATAAGAAGTACGGAAAGATAAATGTAATAATTTAAAAGCATACCTATCGATTTATCTCATTCCCCACCTGAAAGGTTAGCTTTGGCAGTGTGTATATATATATATATATATATATANCGCCGACAGAGAATCTTTATAATCATCTTCAACATAGAGACAATCCTCTTCCAACCCACTAGTAACAACCATACAGAATCATGAATCATCAATTGGTCCTATTATACCAAATCTGGGACCCTCTCTTGAGTTTCTACCTTTATCATTCCATAATTTCTCAAAAGGATGTACTTTGTCCTTTGCCATTTGCTTCTACACATATCCTTATTAAATTAGTTTTTGTACACACGGGAAAAGTATCTAAATGGTAATTTCATTAATTCATTTAAATCATCCTCTTCTAAGTTTACATGAGTTTCCGGATTAGGAGAAGGAAAAACACAATAAAATTTGATTAATTTCAAACCAATACTCAGGGCTTCATTAACCTGTAGACTCTCAACGTTATGGGGGTGAATCAGAGTTAAGGTCATGGCTTGCACATAGTGGTTAATCCGATCATACATGGACTCATATTCGCTCTTCTCGGAATCCTTCAAGGAGATCTCGAATTGGGGCTTCTTCTGGTTTACTATCATTGTATTTTCATCAGACTTATCTTCTTCAAAGATTCCTTCCACATCTATGTTGATGGTTGGAATCTTTCATTCAGCAATCTTGTTAATTCTTACTCACCAGCGTCCCCGACCTTGATCTCAGATGTGTGGACTAAAAGAATCTCCCTCGACTCATAGTAAAGGAGTAGTGGGAGATCATTGAATCAGAGTCAAATGATCCCTTTCTTTTGATCCATTTGAAACTTTAATTTTATTTGGCACAGCTTCTTAGGAAAAGGCGGTCTTCTTTAGAGGAGCATAGTAAGCGGCATTTTCATGGATGCCTACTTCATGTACTGAGAATGGTTGTAAATCTTCTTTAATGTAGTGTTCTTATCCTTCTTTATAATATTTGATACATTGGTGTGGTCATGATGGGACCAAATTATGCTCGTGAATCCATGGTCAATCAAGCAAAGCATTGAAAGAGGTTTTTGCATCGATGATATGGAACTTGGTGGTTTTTACTAGCTCACCAACCTTCATGAGTAGTGTAATCAATCAAAGCGCCCTTTATCCTTTTTTATTACATCCTCTTAACATTATTCTATCGGCAGTAAGTTCTTCAGCATCGATTCCTAAATATACTAAAGTTCATAGCCTCATCATGTTGAGTGATGCCTCTGAATCTACCAAAACTCTAGAAAGTACAAATCTGCTGTTGTTGAAGGAAATGTAGAGCAGTTGATTATGATCTGTAGTACCTAGTAGCAAGTCTTCATCAGTGAAGGTTACCCCAGGTTATTCCTTTATAGAAAAAACTTCATTTGAGGATGTGCTAGCCAATTAAGCTAAGTAAATTTATGGATCGAGTAAAGATTTGATCAATGCTTCTCTCATCTCTTTTGATAGAATCAGAGTGTCATAAATGCTTAGTTTAGCTGGCAACTTCCTAAGATGAGCTAGTACATTATAATCCACTTATTCGAGCCTCTAATTTTCTCTTGAGCATGTGTTTCTTCCATTGGTGGATTTGGCTCTTCTTGAGGAACTATATTTTAACTTTTTTTTCATTAGAGCCATTCTTGGGGGTAACACTTTCCCACTCCTTAGATTCACTTCCATGATCTTTTCTTCTTTTGACATCATAGCTAACTCTTTTGGTGCTAACTTTGAATCAAATAAGTTCAAGTTGATGCCAATCGGTGTTTCTTAGCACTCGCGGACTGGCTCCTCACTCTTTGAACTATCATAACCATTGTTTTCTACGTCTCTTTTATCTTCATTAGCGTATCCATCAGGATTTAATATTATTTGAAGATTATTTTGGGAATCAAAATTATGGTTAGATTGATTGTGGTTACTTATGTCATCATTCTACACAATCAAAATGTAGCCAAAATCACAACTCTCTCCTTCAAATCCAAGGCAACCAATCAATGAGGGTGACCCATATTCTACCCTTCCTGCTGGCAGTCTTTTTCTCATACACAATCTCCTTCTTCCATTGTGATGGCTTCCCTGATGTAATCTTCAGTGTAAGCTTGGTAGGCTGCAGACTCTGAGTGGCAGCTTGTACTGAAGTGGTATGAATCTGAACCAGTGTCTTCTCATATGATCTACTCCATATTGTGCTCCATCCACCTCCTTCTACATATGAATATATTAGAGTAATTGCTTGGTTGAAATCATATTTACAAAACCTCTTTCAGGTTCTTTTAAATATTCCTTCAAAATTGTTATATACTCCTCTTTAAAATTTATCTTGAGCCAATCCTTAAAGCTACAACAGCCATCTATAGTGTGTCTGAGTAATCCATGGTAAGGTCAGTAGTTGGTGTGATCCTTCTTGTCAATCTCCTTTAGTTTCTTTGGCTCAAGCAGTCTGAACTTAGGCTTCTTCATCAAGTTTCAGAACATCTTTACTACAGCTTTATCTTTGAAGGAGTACACTCTGTTCAACCGATCTGCGATCAACGACCCAAGTCTTTCATCTATTTTGTATGGTCTTCGCTGAAAAAACTGCTGATCGGACTTACTATATTGTCAAACATGTTGTTACTGAGTCTTAATTTGTTGTGATGACTACTGGGAATCCTGAAGAGACTGTGTGGCTTGAATTCTCATTGGATGCTTGTCCTTATCGACCGTTACCACTATTCTGAAATTCTTCCCGAACGTCGTAGCTAATCTGCACTTTTTAGCCTTTTCAAGGACCCCATATGCTTAACTTCATCTTGTAAACGGGTAGCTTTGCTGATTAACTTCTCAAATGACTTAATCTTATGTCCCTTAAGCATAAATACTACTAGAAGTAGAATCTCGATTGTACGTTGTTCCTGAAGTTTAGCTCGCACTTCATGCTCAAATTCCTCCATCTCAAAATGTAGTCAACCATGGTCTTGTTGGATTTTTGTCACTCTATGAGATATTCTATGGTGGAGGGTAACAGTGGGTAACAAAATCTATAATATGAGAAGTAATAACTTGTTGATTATGCTCTCTGTTAGATGAAGTTTGAAATAGTAATTTATCAATGTCATGGTTTTGGTGTGAAGGTTCTATGGGAATAGTCCCAACCAATTCCTGATTGATTGTGATAGTATCTAGAGGTCGGTGTTGGGGTGTTGCCCAGTTTTTAATATAGTATTTTGTTGTATTATCTGCTAGTTAGGAGCACTACCATGGGGTTAGGGGGTGTTGGAGTGAAGGTTCCTGAACAGTTCCTTCATGTAGAAATTTTTCCACTAAATTTGTTACCACTTTTAAGAAGGGTTAGCTCTGAACTTATTAGGTCTAAGTTGAAGATGCGCAATATGGTAAGTTTCAAATAGATGACCAAACATCTTACACTTAGAGCAATGGAGAGGGATGAAATAAACTTCAATGTGTTTTCAATATTAGGAATACAAATCAAAAGCATGATATTAAAAGGAAGGGTAATATCTCTCTAGCAATAGAAGAAGTTGAAAATTTAAATGTGGATAGATAATTTTTTGTTGGTTTACCATAGATTGCCCCAAGTGAAAACAAAACCAATTTATTGAAGAGGTGAAGTTTGAACCAAAGGATTTGAACCATATAGGGACAATATTTGGTTTCTCTATAGCATTGAAGGTAGGGGTCCATTTCAGAACTTTCATGTGAATACCTTTAGTCATCAAAGTTTCTTAGAGAAGATAAGTGCATAGTAAACTTTTTTATCAACTTTGATCATAATTTGTTTGTTATCAATAAGCCCCACACTCTAGTTTCCAACTAGCTTGAGGTTTGCAAAGAATTTCCAAATCAACTCCATCTTATGTTGGTTAAAAGTGAACTTACTAATCAATTTAAACTTTAATAGCTCAACAAGTTGCAATGTTTCAACTTCGGTATAAAATAATGCCAACCGAACATTCTTATAATAATGTTTCCTCCATCTCAAAATGTAGTCAACCATGGTCTCATTGGATTTTCGTCGCTCTAGTATGAGATCTTCTATGGTGACATGATGCTGAGCCCTGACGAATGTCTTCATTGATCCAAAGCTTAACTCTGCGTACCGATCAAATGTGATCCCTGACAAACTGCTCACGAATTAGAAAAAAAGTAGTGCTTTATCACCTCCAGCGTTACAGTAACTTGCCTAATAGTGTGCAATACGCTATCGAGGATTTCCCGTTCCATTAAAAATCTTAAAAGTTGGTGGCACAAAGTCCTTGGGGTACAATACGACATTAAATTTCTCTAGGTAAGGTCTACCTATTGAAATCGATGCACCTCTTTTAGATTAGGCTAAGGCCTCCCTTGCTTGTTGCTCAATTAACTACTTAATATTCCTTTCTGCTATCAAACTTTGAACTGCATTCTTCTTTTGTGGTTCATCCCTTTTGGTGTAAGCAACTTCTTTCCTGTGATATGTGTTGTGCACAATCTCAGGCTGGTTGACTTCCAAAGATGTCATCTGCTGTGACTGTAACTGTTCACGCATTGTAGCCATGGCACCCATGGTGGCGGCCATCTCCTCCATTCTCTTTTCCATCTGGCTAATTTGCTCATCTCTTAACAGTATGGCCATTTACAAGTCATTTGCAGTGTTCTCCTTGAAAAAATGTGGAGCATCGTGCACAGATGTCATGACCCTGGTCTCTACTATGTTGATTTCCTTAAATTCCTCCTTGATATAATCTGAAAAATTGTAATCCTCAACATCAACATCCATTCCTCATTCCTTTGCCAATTCTAAAATCTCAGCTCTAAGCTTCCTTACTTCATTATTGACATCTTTCTCTTTTAATAACTTGAGATCAGCTGGCTTTTCTTGACCATCATTCCTTTCTACAATGAACTCTAAAGCAACAGTAGTAACAATATCTAGAGCATCAGACTCATGATCGGTTTCCCGAAATTGTCCCATAGGCTTCTCAGGGCATACTGGTGTGATAACCTTAGGTTTCCACACTTTTTTCCTTGATGTTGATGCCCTGAGTTGGGGTGTCTTGACGAGCACATCGGTATGTTGAAGAGAAGTGTGCTCTCTATGGTGCGGACCAAGTGCAATGGTAAACAGTCTCTTCCCATTATTCTTCTTAAGGAAATCCTCATGCACAATAACAGACGATAATCTCGAACTTAGACAAGACTTGATCGGTCTACATTCTATACGCCTTGACTCAATAGTAGTAGAATTTGTAACAGTGCCAACTGTATTGATATAGCCTCTCAAATGGAATCTGCCAAGAACAGTGGCTAGTGATACCTATACTAACCTCTGTAGCTGACGAGCATGTCTGTCTTTCCTCAAAAGCTTTTTTCATCTCTGATGATACCGTACAACCCATCTGCTTAAGATGCTCCAAGAAAAACATCCTTCCTTGTTGGCTAACTTCTTGAAGATAGTACGGACTCAAGTGAGGGATGTAGGCTTCTCCCTCTCCTCACCATGACCATGAGTGGTGGTAAAGTGGCAGCAATACTATGGAGGCTCTCATCTCCAGTAGTGTCTGACAATGAGTGAAAAATTCTCCCTTGATGGAGAGGAGAGGTCTCAAGTACTCTAAGTTTTTCTGGTTGAGGAATCTCCATAACAAAAGTTAGCTTCACAACCTGGCGGCCCTTAGAATCCTATAGTTGCAGTTCCTCTTCTGAGACTTGGTCACGATGCAACTCTCGAACTAGAGCCAATCTCGAATACAAACTGTGGAGGGGCAAACACATCCACTGAATCATCTTTAAGTAGAATCACTTTCCCTTTGGTAAACAGGACGGCGGGCATGGTAACAACAAACCCAATGGAGGTAAAATTGCATTGGAAAATTTTTTTGATATACTTAGAAACATTTGTAGGTATAATAATAGATTCAAGAATTGCAAAGAAAGAAAATTTATGTAATCTTACCAAGTTTTTTCATTCTTAAAGAAGTAGAGGCCATGCAAATCTCCTAATGTGCCTAATTAGAAATTTAAAGGACTTCTATAGATCTAGAACCTCTAACATCCTAGAGGAGACTCTCATTTTCCTAGTACTTTTTACAATGGTTTTAGCCAAGACAACAGCTGAATTCAAATAATTGAGCTCTCTAGAGCCTTTTTGTCTTCTTCTCTTAGCTTTTTAAATTAAACAATCTTCCTCCATGACTTTATTAGCTTGAAATAAGAATTCAGGGTTCAGATGATCATCAATTAGAGATTTAGGTGACTAGGATGAACAATCATCAATAGATTCATGCTCCTCTGGTTGAATGTTACCATCCCCTAATATACATTATAACAACTATTTAGCATTATCCTCCACAAGGATCATAAGTTTGCCTTTCATCAATGGATTAGTACCAGTATTCAAAGAAATAGTAGCTTTTATAGTATTAATGTTGGTTTTTGGATTCCAAAGATCTAATTTCAATGAGCCTTGTTGAGCACTTGCTAATATAGTAGGTAAAGGGTACTAGTGGGTATCTGAATCTATAATATGAGAAGAAATAACTTGTTGATTATGATATCTATTAGCCGAAGTTTGAACTAGTAATTTATTAATGTCTTGGCTTTGGTGTGAAGGTTCTATGGGAATAGTCCCAACCAATTTCTGATTATCTGTGATAGTATCTAGAGGTTAGTATTGGGGTGTTGCCCAGTTTTTAATATAGTATGTTGTTGTATTATTTGTTGTTTAGGAGCATTACCATGGGGTTAGGGGGTGTTGGAGTGAAGGTTACTAAACAATTCCTTCATGTAGCAATTGTTCCATTGGATTTGTTACCACTTTTGAGAAGGGTAAGCTCTGAACGTGTTAGGTATAAGTTCAGGATGAGCGATATGGTAAGTTTCAAATAGATGACCAAACATCTTACACTTAGAGCAGTGGTGAGGGATGAAATAAACTTCAACGGGTTTTCAATAGCCATCATTAGGAATATAAATCAAAAGCATTCTATCAAAAGGAAAGGTAATATCTTTCTAGGAATGGAAGAAGTTGAAATGTTAAATGTGGATAGATCAATTTTTGTTGGTTTACCATAGATTGCCCCAAGTGAAAACAAAACCAATTTATTGAAGAGATGAAGCTTGAGTCCTAGGATTTGAATCAAATAAGGACAATATTTGGTTTCTCTCTAGCATTTCAAGTAGGGGTCCATTTAATAGTTTTCATGTGAAAACCTTTAATCATCAAATTTTCTTAGAGAAGATATGCACATAGTCAACTTCTTTATCAACTTTGATCATAAAGTATCTATTATAAATAAGCCCCACACTCTAGTTTCCAACTAGCTTGAGATTTACAAAGAATTTCTGAATCAACTCCCTCTTAGGTTGTGAAAAAATCTAGCGTAGCTGTCAAGTTGTCCCCAGCGAGTATTTCTAAGTGATATGTGACCAGAGGAAAATATGTTGAGATTTTCATACCTATTTTATATTGTTTTTGATGATATTGCACTTTAAAAAAAGGTATTTTTGATGTTTTGTTGCAGAAATGAGGAATTAGGGTCATTGAAGCAAAAAGATGCAAAAAGGAGCGAATTTAGAGCGAAAAGGACCAAAATGTGCAGAATTGAACTAGGGCGCCGACGGCAAGATTTTCCTGAGACTCCAGAATTAATTCATTATGAAGGTCCACCGACGGCGCCCTCGAGGCCGCCGATGGCGAGGTTGGCCGTTATGCCTAATCAAGCTTTGGATAAGGCCAAATTTTGAAGGGATGCTTACGCAACTCTTGGGAAACCTCATCCACAACTTTAAAAGAAGATTTTAGCCAAAAATTAGAGAGGTCTTGGATGTTAGAAAGGTCCTGCAAGGGGAAAAGACTCAAAATTGAAGTGTGAAACAAGTGTAGAGAGTCTAAATTATGAGGAATTCTTCGAGAGATTGTAGGAGTGGAGGGAAAGTAAGAGATTTCTTCCTTCTTATTGTTTTGAAGAGGAATTTTGTGTGATGTAAAGAAAGGAAGAGATTTAGAGGAACTTCGAGGAGTGTTCTTGGGGAGAAATTAGAGATAAGTTATTTANCAAAAACTCATCCACATCTTTAAAATGAAGATTTTGGCCGAAAACTAGGAGGCTCTGGTAGGCTCTAGCAGGCTCTAGCAAGCTCTGGCTAGGCTTGGGAGGCTCTAGAGAGGGGAAGTTAAGTGTTGGGAAAGTGTAGAGAGTCTAATTGTGAGGAATTCTTTGAGAGATTGCAAGAGTGGAGGGAAAGTGAAAGATTTCTTCCTCCTTACTGCTTGGAAGAGAAATTCTATGTGCTATAACGAAAGGAAGAGATTCAGAGGAACTTTGAGGAGTTTGCTTGAGGAGAAACTAGAGATAAGTGTTATTTACTTGTTATAGCTGTATGCCTTTGCTTTTATATATGAATTCTGAGTTTTGTTGTGTCTTCCCCATGAATTTTGAGTAGTTTTCTTTGTATTTCTCTTTGTCTTGAGATTTGTGAAATGGTGATTTGAATTGGTTGAGCCATGAAAATGTTAAAGAAGTTGTNCTGTTCTTAGGGAGAAATTAGAGATAAGTTATTTACTTGTTGTAGTTTGTATGACCTTGATTTTATATATGAATTCTAAGTTTTGTTGTATTTTTCGCATGAGATCTGAGTAGTTTTCTCTATATTTCTCCTTGTCTCGAGATTTGTGAAATGGTGATTTGAATTGGTGNATTCAGAGGAACTTCGAGGTGTGTTCTTGGGGAGAAATTAGAGATAAGTTATTTACTTTTTGTAGTTTGTATGACTTTGATTATATATGAATTCCAAGTTGTGTTGTGCTTTCCCCATGAGTTCTGAGTAGTTTTCTCTATTATTATCCTTGTCTCGAGATTTGTGAAATGGTGATTTGAATTGGTGAAGTCATGAAAATGTTTAAGATATGTGATGACCTTTTCACTTAGATCCTAATTTACTTTCAATATGGCCAATTGATTTGTTAAAATATGTTGAGTTTNTGTTCTTGGGGAGAAACTAGAGATAGGTTATTTACTTGATGTAGTTTGTATGACTTTGATTTTATATATGAATTCCGAGTTTTGTTGTGTTTTCCCCATGAGNATTGGAGAAAGAAAATGCAATAAAGAGAATTTCCCATGAGTTTTGAGTAGTTTTCTCTTTCTCCTTGTCTTGAGATTTGTGAAATGGTGATTTGAATTGGTTGAGCNAATTGAGAGAGGTTGGAAGGGGGAGAGAGTTCCTGGAGGTTACAAAGGTTCCAATAGTGTGTTAAAATTGTGAGGAATTCTTTGAGAGATTGTAAAAGTGGAGGGAAAGTGAGAGATTTCTTCTTCCTTGCTGCTTCGNATGAAATTATTTAGAAATTGTGATGATCTTTTCACTTCGATCTTAATTTACTTTCAATCTGGACAATTGATATGTTAAAATATGTTGAGTTTTACAACTAAAGTGAGGATTATATCCAAGATTCAGGGAGGTCANTTTTGTAGTTGGTATGACTTTGATTTTATGTATTAATTCTGAGTTTTGTTGTGTTTTCCCCATGAGATCTGAGTAGTTTTCTCTGTCTTTCT
>JXCR01147792.1:79386-119452 GCA_002079205.1 Phalaenopsis hybrid cultivar
AAAGGGTGGCAAAATATTATCAAAAAATTCAAAGAAAGTATAGGTAAAGAATATGACAGAATGCATTTGAAAATAAATGAGATCAACTCAAAAAATATTGGAAATTTTGAAAGGAATTGAAACGAGGATCTACGGGATTAGGGTGGGATCCAGTGAAACACACCATTGATGCTCTTGAGGAGTGGTGGGCTGAAAGACCTGTGGTAATACTTTTACCAATCCATATAATTCAGTCATTACCGCTTTAATTTAATAAAAAGTAGATGCAACGACTTTGTAGGTGGTGCCTGCAATGAAGAAATTTAAACTTTGTGGACTTGAGCAGATTTAAAGGAAAAGTTGGATCGGATGTTTGGGGATGTGGTTGCTACGAGCAAATATGCATGCGCCCTCAGTGTGATAGGTTTCTGTGGCACCCATGAAAACTTTGTTGTTGACCTATTAACTGATTCAGATGAAGTACGTAAGTCGTAGTTCCATGAAGTCCAATCTACTAGTCGTTCTAAGAATTTACAGGTAGAGAGAATAAAGAAAGGTGGATTTCCTTTCCTCCAAAACCAGATATCAAATTTGATAGCTTCTAGCAGCGTTGAACCGCATACAGTACAGGTACAATCCATTCAGCATGTCGTTCAAATCTTGAATGCAGATAAAGAAATTTCAAAGGATTCGTCTCTATACTTGTTTGCGATTGAGTTCCTTGAAAAGTCTACCCGCAAAGATTTTTTATCTCTATCCCTCAAGATAAAAGTATGGCACATCTACAACATTTTTATGATTGCCAAGAAAAATGAATCATTGTTTTTATTTGCTACTAAATGAAACTTCTACTTGTATTTTATATTTTGAAACTTCTACTTGTGTTTTTTATTTGCTACTGATTGAGACTTCTGTTGCATAATATTTATAGATCTTCTTTACTTAAAATTCATCATTGTTCATCTATCACTACTGCTTGGGTCATACTTTGTTGATAAGTTAATAATTTTTTTTTGTCTCAGCAAGTTTGATATAAACCTACATGGATTTAGTCAGAAAAAGACACAGAAGAAGAGTTGTAGCAATCTACTTGATCCATGAATATTACAAGAAATATATTGATCGCCCTCTATGCTTGACGTCGTCATATATTAAGGACAAATGGAATGGGGAGTTACTTGTTGGACACCCACCGAGATTCAGCAACATGTTCCACATAAAGCAGGAGATATTTATTGATCTTTTAGCAGAACTTAGTACATGTCACGGACTTCATGGGTCATCGAGGACGAATTGGCGTGAGGTACTTGTGATAACCCTCTATATATTGTCACCGAATGATTCAATACAAAGAGTAACAGAACGTTTTCAACACTCCTCTGAGACGATTAGTAAGTACTTCTCCGTGGGTTCAGAAGCACTATTGAACTTTTTTATGTAAGTCATTAAATCAACTGATCCTAAATTCGCAATGACACCTACGGAGATTTCACACGATCCGCGCTACATGTCTTTCTTCATGGATTGCATCGAAGCAATTGATGGAACCCACATTGATGCATAGATTCATAATAATGAGAAGATCACATTCATCGGTTATTGTAGATCCCCCACACATAATATCATGATTGTTTGTAACTTCAACATGTGCTTCACTTTCGTCATGCCTGGTTGGGAGGGAAGTGCACATGATAGTCAAATTTTCAAGGCCGCAACACGGAATTCCCGTTACAACTTCCCACATCTACCTCCTGGTATGCTCGAGTCCCTAAAATTTGTTGAATAACTTTGATCTTTGGACTAATGATGCAATACATTTCAGGTAAATATTACTTGGTGGATGTTGGTAATCCAACACAACGAGGGTATCTGAAATCATTTCCTGATACAATATATCACATACTAGATTTTGAGCGAGTCAACAATGTTACACATGATAGAAAGGAGCTATTTAATAAAAGACATTCCTCCCCGTGTAGTGTTATCAAGAGGACTTTCAGTGTTTTGAAGAAGAAATAGGTCATTCTCTGTGATATGTCGTCTTTCCTATTTCCCAAATAGATTCAGATTGCCATTGCCATGATGACTCTGCACAAATTTATTCAGTGACATCCTTCCTGCAACGACATTAAATTTCATAGGGCCAAGGAGGATCAAAGGCATGTACCTGCAAAAGCATTTGAGTATCAGCCGGGCATTCTCTACGATGAGTTGAGAATGATTCTTCGATTATCTATACCACAAAGGGGGAAGGTGCCAATAAAATGGTTGAGCTATGAGAGCAACTCACTGGTCCGTTAGTACGAGTCTGATTGCAATATTTGTAATTNCTGATCAATCTAATGGTTACACTGCCGGGAAGCTTCAGATATGGTGATAGGCTGAAATTAATGCTCTACTTAAATGGTTACAAATATAGAATAACATTAATTCCTGCCTATCACATATTTGAGGAATGTGGTGCTGGTAATGTGATCTTAATTTCAGCCTGGTTGAGTATTAATGGTTTTGGTGAGACCAGGGTTGCGGCATAAATTGATCTGATCTCTCTCCTTGGATTTTGACTGTTCTTTGGGACGTTTAATTAGAGATTAGTACATGTGCTCTTGGAGTAGTAAATCTATGAGTTATTTGCAGGTAATTTCCAAATGATTAAATGTGATTTTATTTCAAGTTGATTCGTGCGTGTATAGATTATTTTGTTTATCTGCAATCCAGAACACAATCACTTTCTCAAATCAGATAAGCTTTAGATTCTTATTTTGCAATCTAGAACCTTTGATTTCTTGAATTGGTTCTTTACTATTCAGACATAAGATAGGGGTTTTACAGCTCATTTTACTCATGGTTTGCAACTCATAACACCTTGGGGTTTTGCAAGTGTTAGAGCTATGCTTGTGTTACTTCTACATGAATGATCAATATTCAATAATCTGATTAAAAGCAAACAATAATGTATAATATTGAATCATTTGATATTAAAAATTCATCTATCACCACTGATATTGCCTCTGACTCCATTTTACTTTTCTAACACCACCACACTTGTCTATCGCACCACCACACTTTCCTATAGCACCATTTTACAGTTCTTCACATTCTTTATTTTGTTATGTTACATCACTTTCTTTTGTTGTAGTACTACCATGACCATCAAGAACAAAGAGACTGCCATGCCCGCACTGTTGAAAAAAGAAAAAAATTAATATTTTGTGATTTTTGCCTTAAGGAAATTGATCTTGAAAACATACCAACTATTTTTTTCAATAAGAAAGGGTGGCAAAATATTATCAAAAAATTCAAAGAAAGTATAGGTAAAGAATATGACAGAATGCATTTGAAAATAAATGAGATCAACTCAAAAAATATTGGAAAATTTGAAAGGAATTGAAACGAGGATCTACGGGATTAGGGTGGGATCCAGTGAAACACACCATTGATGCTCTTGAGGAGTGGTGGGCTGAAAGACCTGTGGTAATACTTTTACCAATCCATATAATTCAGTCATTACCGCTTTAATTTAATAAAAAGTAGATGCAACGACTTTGTAGGTGGTGCCCGCAATGAAGAAATTTAAACTTTGTGGACTTGAGCAGACTTAAAGGAAAAGTTGGATCGGATGTTTGGGGATGTCGTTGCTACAAGCAAATATGCATGCGCCCTCAGTGTGATAGGTTTCTGTGGCACCCATGAAAACTTTGTTGTTGACTTATTAATTGATTCAGACGAAGTACCTAAGTCGTAGTTCCATGCAGTCCAATCTACTAGTCGTTCTAAGCATTTACAGGTAGAGAGAATAAAGAAAGGTGGATTTGCTTTCCTCCAAAACCAGATATCAAATTTGATAGCTTCTAGCAGCGTTGAACCGCATACAGTACAGGTACAATCCATTCAGCATGTCGTTCAAATCTTGAATGCAGATAAAAAAATTTCAAAGGATTCGTCTCTATACTTGTTTGCGATTGAGTTCCTTGAAAAGTCTACCCGCAAAGATTTTTTATCTCTATCCCTCAAGATAAAAGTGTGGCATATCTACAACATTTTTATGATTGCCAGGAAAAATGAATCATTGTTTTTATTTGCTACTAAATGAGACTTCTACTTGTATTTTATATTTTGAAACTTCTACTTGTGTTTTTTATTTGCTACTGATTGAGACTTCTGTTGCATAATATTTATAGGTCTTCTTTACTTAAAATTCATTATTGTTCATCTATCACTACTGCTTGGGTCATACTTTGTTGATAAGTTAATAATTTTTTTTTTTTGTCTCAGCAAGTTCGATATAAACCTACATGGATTTAGTCAGAGAAAGACATAGAAGAAGAGTTGTAGCAATCTACTTGATCCATGAATATTACAAGAAATATATTGACCGCCCTCTATGCTTGACGTCGTCATATATTAAGGACAAATGGAATGGGGAGTTACTTGTTGGACACCCACCGAGATTCAGCAACATGTTCCACATAAAGCAGGAGATATTTATTGATCTTTTAGCAGAACTTAGTACATGTCACAGACTTCATGGGTCATCGAGGACGAATTGGCGTGAGGTACTTGCGATAACCCTCTATATATTGTCACCGAATGATTCAATACAAGGAGTAACAGAACGTTTTCAACACTCCTCTGAGACGATTAGTAAGTACTTCTCTGTGGGTTCAGAAGCACTATTGAACTTTTCTATGTAAGTCATTAAATCAACTGATCCTAAATTAGCAATGACACCTACGGAGATTTCACACGATCCACGCTACATGCCTTTCTTCATGGATTGCATCGAAGCAATTGATGGAACCCACATTGATGCATAGATTCATAATAATGAGAAGATCACATTCATCGGTTATTGTAGATCCCCCACACATAATATCATGATTGTTTGTAACTTCAACATGTGCTTCACTTTCGTCATGCCTGGTTGGGAGGGAAGTGCACATGATAGTCAAATTTTTAAGGCCGCAACACGGAATTCCAGTTACAACTTCCCACATCTGCCTCCTGGTATACTCGAGTCCCTAAAATTTGTTGAATAACTTTGATCTTTGGACTAATGATGCAATACATTTCAGGTAAATATTACTTGGTGGATGTTGGTAATCCAATACAACGAGGGTATCTGAAGTCATTTCCTGATACAATATATCACATACTAGATTTTGAGCGAGTCAACAATGTTACACGTGATAGAAAGGAGCTATTTAATAAAAGACATTCCTCCCCGTGTAGTGTTATCAAGAGGACTTTCAGTATTTGGAAGAAGAAATAGGTCATTCTCTGTGATATGTCGTCTTTCCTATTTCCCAAATAGGTTCAGATTGCCATTGCCATGATGACTCTGCACAAATTTATTCAGTGACATCCTTCCGACAACGACATTAAATTTCATAGGGCCAAGGAGGATCAGAGGCTTGTACCTGTAAAAGCATTTGAGTATCAGCCGGGAATTCTCTACGATAAGTTGAGAATGATTCTTCGATTACTATACCACAAAGGGGGAAGGTGACAATAAAATGGTTGAGCTATGAGAGCAACTCACTGGTCCGTTAGTACGAGTCTGATTGCAATATTTGTAATTTATTACGACCTATGTGTAATTCATTTTCGTTTTTAAAACACTCTTAACATTGATAATGGATATTTAGCAGTACAATGTGGTTGGATTCATTTTAATGTGTAAAGACTTGTTGGATTTTTTTTTTGCTTTTGGATTTTTTGTTACTTGTTGGATTTATTTTCTCTTTTTGGCCATTCTTGATTAGGAAAGTGTTTATTTATTATCTAAGAGAAAGTAGTGGATTACCTCTCCCTCTTCACTCACAATCAATGGTGTTTTGATGGTCCTTCTTTGGAATAAAAAACATTTGTTTCATGCACGGTGTAAAATAATATCTTTAGGAGGATGAATTCGATGCAATGATTTTGAATTACAGAAATAACATGTCATGTGTGTGTGGGTGTAATAAATCATACAGAAGAAAATAATAAATTGTTGTGAAGATCCAATGAGTGGGGTTCCATTGCCACCGAGGCCAATTGGGGTTCTGGATGCTGCAAGATGAGCTATAAGAGTGATAAACATAATTTGTGCTCTGATACACCTAAAATTTATAGCATTTATGTACACATTTTTATATCTATTTTTGAGGATATTGCGCTTTAATGGAAGGTATGTGTGTGTTTTTTCTTTCAGGTACAGTTAAATGGATGAAAAATGGTGAAATGAGTGAAAAATAATCAAATTTGGATTAAAAATGAAGGTGTGCAAAGGAACTGTGATGCCTAAGCGCTCAGAACTGACGTTTAAGCTCCAGGATAATAGAGAAGACCTTAAGTGTCACATACCTCGAGCTTAAGCGCCAGAGGTAGTTATTTGATGATTCAATGAATTTGGACAAATTTTTGAAGAGGTGTTTGAAGCAACTCTTGCTGAAAACATGGTTTATGGTTAATAGACGCGAAAATGCATTCAAATGGCTATTGAAAGGAGGCAACTCTTGGAAGATTCACTGGATGCGGACACATTTTGAAGAGACACCAAAGCATCTTTTGGAAAATTATAAAAGAAGACTTGGATTGAATGGAGAAAAAGGAGAGAGAGTCTCAATAAGCAGTCGACGCCCCTCTCTTATAAATTAATTAAGATACTTTTACAGAGAAGAAAGGGAGGAGTTGTAGTGTGTTAGTAGAGAGTATTGTAAGAGAAAGGAAGAGAAGAAATTCAAAGGAACTTCAAGAGTTTGTTGGAGAGTAAATTGAGATAAGTTTTTATCTTTATAACAACATTTGGTTTTAATTTCGACTTCTTGTGTATTTACATGATTTCTACTTTTAAAATTAAGTGTGGTTGTGTTCTCTCCATAAATTTTGATTAGTTTTCTTTATCTTTTTTCTTAAAATGAAAAGTAATTAAGTGTTTGATGGAAGTTGTGTGAAGTATTGGTCTTTAATGTTGGAATAAGTTGTGATGATTTTAAACCTTGCACTTCATTTACTTCTCGATTTGGCCAATTAAGATGTTAATATCTGTTGTAAGAACATGTAAGATCCGAGATGGTATTGTCCCAATCAACTAATGGTAAATATCACATGAGATTGTATGGATGAGAATATAATTCATATGGTTGAGTGCAAATAAAAAGGGAAGTAAACTTTGAAGGGCGTAGAGTTAGAGGACTTTAGAGTGACAGGCTAAAGCCTCCAATTCTGTTTATTGTTTTAGGTCTTGATACTAATAAAATTAATTGCACTGCTCTTTTTCTTTCTCTTTAAGATTCACTTTGGTGTTACTTGGTAATGTCCTTTAAGGACTTTTACATAATGAATTTTTTATATGGCCTAATTAATTCTCAACATTTCTAATAGTTGCAGCTTGAATTTGTATTTAATTTCTCAACTATAACACTAATTCTTCTAAAGATAATTTTTTTTTCTTATACTAATTACTCGAGGTGAATCCTGGTGGGTAAGTAGGTTTTAGGTTAAAATTTTTTCATTGGCTATTTCAGTTACTTAAAGGGTTATGTTTGTTACTACGCCATTGCTGGTTTCTATGTTTGGCTATTATTGTTCTAATTAAATAGTCGATGATTTCTTCAATTGGGATGGTAGGTCTTAGGGGTTTTTAGGTCTATCATTAATAACATTTAAGGACTCCATAGACATAACAACAGGAACAGTTAAATATTAATGAGCATTTACTCAATTACTGGTTGCTCTACTATAAAATTCAAGCCTAAATTATATAACTTCTTAGAAAGTGTAGCTACTTGTGCGTCAAAAAGAATAACACATTTTGTATCATGAATGTTAGCTACTCTTCTAATGTTCACTTTTTTTAAAGGCCATTAAAATTTTTTATAGTTATCTCCTCAATCAATGTATAGGCCTCATCAAAAGATTTTCACAATAAAGAACCTAAACTACAACATCTATAATAGACCTTAATAATCTCCTTAGCTTACTATAACATATTTATATTATCAATCAATCAGGTAGGACATAGTGTGGACATTTTCTATGTAGCTTAATAAATCTTTCACAGACTTTATATATTGACTCACTATCCATCTTGGTGAAAAATATAATGTCATTCCTAAGCTTCGCAGTTTTAGAAGGTGAAAAATATTTATCTAAGAAATTTTTTGCCATGTTATTCCAAGTGATTATGGATCCTGGTCCTAATGCGTTAAGCCACATCTTATTCTTGTCTCTAAGTGAAAACGAGAATATCCTAAGTCTCATGGCATGGTTTAAGACAAAATTATACCTAAAGGTCAGACATAACTTCAAAATTTTAGGTAAGTATAAATTTGGGCTTTCAATTGGTCAACCTCCAAATTGATTGTTTTGGACCATCTAAATTATGATAGGTTTGAGTTCAAAGGTGTTAGCTTCTATTGTAGGACTATGAATACTCTAGTAAATCTTATATATTACATGATTGGAAAAGTCCCTAAGTGGTATACGGTGGTCAGCTTTTACATTTTTATTTATGATTTTTCCTATATTTTTTTAGGTTTGTAAGTTTTCTAAATTTTTTAATATTTTTTTTTCTATTATAAGGTCAAATGATACTAGTTTAACACATCCAACCCTATGTATACAGCTTAGGTAAAAATAACATGATTAAAATAAAGAAAAATAAATTAAATAAAATGCAAACAATGAATAAAATAAAAACCATAATATTTTGGATATTTATAACTTTAAAAAGTAATACAACAAAACTAACCATTTGTTGTTATTTGGGGACCGCCACAGAGTTTAGGAGGACTTTTACCTAAGCGGACATGCATGAAATTTAAAGGATAATATATTATCTCAAAAGATAGAAATAATACTTTTGAATGTGACTAATTGTCGGGATGAGGAAGACCTCCTTTGACTCATGGGTATNGGGTGGTCAGCTTTTACATTTTTATTTATGATTTTTCCTATATTTTTTTAGGTTTGTTTTTCAAAATTTTTTAATGTTTTTTTTTCTATTATAAGGTCAAATGATACTAGTTTAACACATCCAACCCTATGTATACAGCTTAGGTAAAAATAACATGATAAAAATAAAGAAAAATAAATTAAATAAAATGAAAACAATGAATACAATAAAAACCATAATATTTTGGATATTTATAACTTTAAAAAGTAATACAACAAAACTAACCGTTTGTTGTTATGTGGGGACCGCCACAGAGTTTAGGAGGAATTTTACCTAAGCGGACATGCATGCCATTTAAAGGATAATATATTATCTCGAAAGATAGAAATAATACTTTTGAATGTGACTAATTGTCGGGATGAGGAAGACCTCCTTTGACTCATGGGTATACGGAACCGAGGTTTTACCCTATCTCACTCTAGGGTTAAAATTGGGTTCATTTGTTTTTTTTTTTGTGTTTGGGTTTCCCTATCAAGAGGATCCCTCATAGTTAATTATATCTCATAGATTGAATTTTGAAAAAAAATTATCGATTCTAAATCCGGCTTATATTATGCTAAGTCATCAGTAAGTGTTTATACAAGGGTGGGTTCAAAAGGGTCAAGNTTTTTTTGTGTTTGGGTTTCCCTATCATGAGGATCCCTCATAGTTAATTATATCTCATAAGTTGAATTTTGAAAAAAAATTAACGTTTCTAAATCCGGCTTATATTATGCTAAGTCATCAGTAAGTGTTTATACAAGGGTGGGTTCAAAAGGGTCAAGGTAGGAGTTCAGAAAACAATTGAGCTAGAAATTGGATCGACTTGATCAACCAATGTTAGAATGATAGGGTTTTGACCTGATAATTTGAGTATATAAAGAGGAGCTTATCATCAGAATAAGGTCTTAAAATTAGAATTTGAATTGGGTTTGAAGTTTATGTCTTAAGATTTGGGACATGGAAATCAGGTTTTCAATTGGGATTGAAGCTAAGGTTTGAAATAAAGAATTTAAAGTTGGGTGGAATGGGTCTTGGGTTTAAATAAAAATAATTTGATTTTAAAGATAACCTAGACTAAAGGGAAGATAGACTTAAGAGATTTATAGTTAGANAAATTGGGTTTGAAGTTTGTGTCTTAAGATTTGGGACATGGAAATCGGGTTTTCAATTGGGTTTGAACCTAAGGTTTGAAATAAAGAATTTAAATTTGGGTGGAATGGGTCTTGGGTTGAAATAAAAATAATTTGATTTTAAAGATAACCTAGACTAAAGGGAAGATAGACTTAAGAGATTTCTAGTTAGAGGTGAAACCCTAACTCCAGCTACTAAGGAAATAACCAAAGGAAAATATGTTGAGATTTTCATACCTATTTATATTATTTTTTTATGATATTGCACTTTAAAGAAAGATATTTTTGATGTTTTGTTGCAGGAATGATGAATTAGGGTAAATTTGGAGCAAACGATGCAAAAATGAGCGAATTTGGAGCGAAAAGGACCAAAATGTGAAGATTTGAACTAGCGGAGCAAAAAGATACAAAAATAAACGAATTTGGAGCAAAAAGTACCAAAATGTGAAGATTTGAACTAGGCCGCCGACGGCGTCCTCGACCCCGCCGACGGAGAGTTTTTCNTTTCCTCATAAGATCTGAGTAGTTTTCTCTGTCTTTCTTCTTGTCTTGAGATTTGTGAAATGGTGATCTAAATTGGTTGAGCCATGAAAATGTTAAAGAAATTGTGATGATCTTTTCACTTCGATCTTAATTTACTTTCAATCTGGCCAATGGATTTGCTAAAATATGTTGAGTTTTATAACTACAGTAAAGATTACAGACTTTACAATTATTGAATATTTTATGCATTCATCTTTATTGAATCTATAATTGTTATTAAGCTTTGGTACAGTTGCTGAGGAATTAAATCTTTTAGCAGCAGTATTAAATACTTATATTTTTAAGCATATATAAAGTCACTGTCAAGTTTTTGGCTCCGTTGTCGTGGAGTAAACAAGAATCATAATTAGAGTAACGGACAAAAGTCAGGAAACTAATGGATTAACTAACCTAAATTTTGGGAATAATGTACCCGGTCAAGATTCCCATGGCTTTCCATCATTCTAGGTATAATATTATCCTCATATTATTAACCAGCTGTGTAATGAAAGTTCCTCCTTGTTGCCGTAAAAGTGGCTATGGAAGACCATCCTGTTATACCTTGGTTTGGGGTGTCTTCGTTGGTAACCATGGGTTACTTCATCCTTGGGCACTTGTTTTATATATTCTAGTCCTTAAATATAATGTATGTGGACACCTAGTAACTAACAAAGGGCTTCTAGGCTGAACTAATATAGGATATATGTATGGTCCTAGGTTTTCATCTATGTTTACTATCATAGGGGTTCAAATGTTTGGAATTATTCTAGGGTGTGGTTATGAAAGATTTAAAGTTTGTTGTTTTTAATTTTTTTAATTTTTTTTTGGTTTAATATTTAAGTAGATGAGTTGTTTGAATCCTAAGTTTGTTGGTTATGGTGTCAAATTGGGGGTTTTCAAAGTGTTGTTTGGTTATTTTCAATTCCAAGTGAAGTTCTTGTCAAATTGCCAATCAACGCATTTTTTTTCTCGACCCTGGGTTTTGTTCTCTCTTTAGTGTTCATTAAATCTCAACATGTCATTTAGAAAAGTCAGTAACACCATGGAAGCGCTCACTCATGCGAGGATAACATATATCACATACCCACATTTCATACAAGTATTTAAACACGAACAAGTTTGATAACATATAACTTCTTTCTCATTAACGACCATAGAGTTTTGACATCGTATGCACATATACCCCCTCTCCTTTTTTTTGTTACCATTAGCTCAATTGATTTAATTGGAGGGGGAAAACTGAAAAGTAATTTAGTGATCATTGGTTTGGGTTGGTTAAGAATATTAGTTTAATCAAAATGATTTTTTTTGCTTCAATTAAAATGTTAAATTGGTTGGAAAGGTATTTGGAGTTCCTCTTTCTTTAAATTGAATTTTGATTAATTTATCAGCCTAATTTAAATTTTTTTTCTTTTGTTAATTAATTAAAGTACTTAATTTATTAGAGAGGATATATTTCTATTCTTATTTGAACTAAACCAATTGCATTAACTAAGATTAAGCTTCCCAAATGAATTTATTTGCCCTCTTTATTGTTGTTATTTTCTTATTACTTCTATTATTATTTCTTTTCAGTATAGGTTTAGGTTGCTAACAAAAATTTCTGTTTTCCGATGTTATTAGTATTATTAATGTTTTTTCTTTATTAGATCATTAATCAATTAATTATTATTATTATTATTATTATTATTATTATTATTATGTTTCTGGATCTCTGATTTCTCCTTTTTTTATTTTATTTTATTTCTTTTCGGTTTCCTCAAGTATTAGTTAATTGTTAACTTATCAATTTCCTTTTTCAGTTTTAAGACTAAATTAATCATTAATCTCTATTTTCTTTTAAAAATTAATTTAATTAACTTAAATTTTCAGTTTTGTAATTAGTTAATCATTTAATCTCCAATTTTCTTAAAGTATAAATTTAAATAATTTATTTTTTTTGTTTTTAAATTATTTTAAATTAAATAATCATTTAGTTTCCTATTTTATAAAAATATTGATATATATAACTTAAATTTTTGGTTTCCCATTTCATTAATCATTTAATTTCTATTTTTTAAAAAAAGTACTAATTAAAAATAATTTAATTTTTTTTTCGATTTCTTATATTAAATTAATCATTTAGTCTTTATTTTTTTAATATTTATTCAATTAACATAAACTTTTTATTTTCGCTTTAATTAATCATTTAATTTATATTTTTGTTAAAGTGCTAATTTCAATAATTTAATTTTCTCTGTTATTTTTATTTATATTAATTAATCATTGGAATGAAAAGGTTTACGTGTTTCCATCGTTGGAGGTGCTTAATAGTAAGGGATTACAGGTAATGGAGGATTGGTTTGATGGAGCTGGTGCAACAGCATATGACTGTTTCTTTCCTTGCTTAACTGAACTCTTCCCCACCTCAAGTCGTTGTACCTTTGTAACATGCCAAAAGCAAAGCGGCTTGACTGTAAATTCCATGGGAATGACGAGGTTTATGTGATTCGGTCGCTGGAGGTGTTTATCATTTCTTTAGGCTCTTCATTTTAAGAGTAAAGAGGCCATCAATTAATTAGACCCTTGTTGCATGCCTCTTTGTTATAGTATGTGTAGCTTTGTAAATGAATGCTTGTATTTCTAAACTTTATGTTTTGCATTTATAAGTATACCAACCAATTACTATGCATTTACATATCGAAACTTTATGTTTTATATATATAAGACACAAAGAATGTTGTCATTTTATGTAAGTAAAAATTGAAGTACAGGTGTTACATATGTAAATACATAGGCATTGAGCTAACACCCAAACTTCAATTTTACCATATATACTACCTTACATTTTCATGAAAATTTGTATTTCACTTTTTAAAAGTTAAAAGAGTGGTTTTTTTTTATGTGATATGAAAGATTTGGGTGGTATAAACTGAAAAAGTAAAGTTAGTGCTAGATATGTAAATACTTGAGAATTTGGTTGTATGTATGTAAATCTATCTTTTTNCTTGTGTTCTTCCCAATCTTAGTTTGAGACAACTCATATAAAGGAACATATACAACAAACCAAACATAATTATAAGTATCTCAATCATTTAAATTATAATAAAAGAAATATAAAAAATATATACATTCAATGGGATAGCTCTCATTTTATTCCTAAGAGTCCTTCATCTGGTAATTCAAAAAGAGGAGCAATTGTTTTAGGAGCTCATCATTCATGCCCACTCTAATCAAGGATGAAATGTATTTCAAGAGGAAAGTTTGCCTTGTTCAAATTCGGTCCATCANACCAACTTCCCCGCAGCAGCTTCCCCACAGCGACTTCCTAGGGCATCGCAACTGTAAAGCTGAAAAGCTGCAGCTGCGCCAAACAGAGCCCTAATCTTTCTCAATCGTTTAATTCCCTTAGCTCAAATCACTTTTTATTTCAAAATTAGTAATAATAATAATATAATTACATTTAATAACTACAGCTCTTAATTTGTGCAATACATCAAAAACTTAAATTAACTCTTTTTATTTGACTATAATTTTCCTTTTTCTAAATTTATTTTTCTTAATTAACAACAAGATTACCCCTAAATGAATGTGATGTGTGATTATAAGACAATATATTCATTTTTAGCTTCTAGTGANAATCTTTAAAGAGAAGACTTTGGCCAAAAAATAAAGGGAGGAGGCTCAAAATTGAAGTGTGGAAAAAAGTGTAGAGAGTCTAAATTGTGAGGAATTCTTTGAGAGATTGTAAGAGTGGAGGGAAAGTGAGAGATTTCTTTCTCATTGCCGCTTCGAAGAGGAATTATGTGTGTTGTAAAGACAGGAAGAAATTCAGAGGAATTTCGAGGAGTTTTCTTGGGGAGAAATTAGAGATAAGTTTATTTATTATTGTAGTTTGTATGACTTTGATTTTATATATGAATTCCGAGTTTTTTTGTATTTTTCCCATGAGATCTGAGTAGTTTTCTCTTTCTTCTTGTCTTGAGATTTGTGAAATGGTGATCTAAATTGGTTGAGCCATGAAAATGTTAAGGAAATTATGATGATCTTTTCACTTTGATCTTAATTTACTTTCAATCTGGCCAATGGATTTGTTAAAATATGTTGAGTTTTATAACTACAGTAAAGATTACATCCAAGATTTAGAGTGGTCAAAGCTCATGGAAGTTGGGTGCAAATAAATATGAAAATAAAATTATCGGGCGTAGAATTGGAGATTTTAGAGTGACAGACTAAATTCCCTAATTCGGTCCTATCGTTTGGGTGCTGAAGTGTAGATGTTAGCCCTCAGGCGAGAGAAACGTGGGAGCTCCGAAGTGAGAGTCGGTATCCTCCCAGCCTAGCCGCAGATTCAGTAAACAAGCATTATGTATGGACCAAAGGGTAAAGAATATGTATGCTTCTATTTGACACAATACAAATTGAACTGATTCACTTTATCCATTCACTATAATTTCNAGTCTTTCTCCTTGTCTTAAGATTTGTGAAATGGTGATTTGAATTAGTGAAGCCATGAAAATGTTTAAGAAATTGTGATGATTTTGAAATGGTGATTTGAATTGGTGAAGCCATGAAAATGTTTAAGAAATTGTGATGATCTTTTCAAAATGGTGATTTGAATTGGTGAAGCTATGAAAATGTTTAAGAAATTGTGATGATCTTTTCACCATCTTAATTTACTTTCAATCTGGCCAATTGATTTGTTAAAATATGTTGAGTTTTACAACTATTCTTAATTTACTTTCAATCTAGCCAATTGATTTGTTAAAATATGTTGAGTTTTACAACTAATTTAATTTACTTTCAATTTGGCCAATTGATTTGTTAAAATATGTTGAGTTTTACAACTGAAGTAAAGATTACATCCAAGACTAATTTACTTTCAATCTGGCCAATTGATTTGTTAAAATATGTTGAGTTTTACAACTAAAGTGAGGATTACATCCAAGATTTTGGGAGGTCAAAGTCCTTTGAAGTTGGGTGCAAATAAATAGGGAAATAATATTATCAGGCGTAGAATTGGAGATTTTAGAGGAAAGTTGGGTGCAAATAAATAGGGAAATAAAATTATCGGGCGTAGAATTGGAGATTTTAGAGTGAAAAGTTGGGTGCAAATAAATATGGAAAAAAAATTATCGAGCGTAGAATTGGAGATTTTAGAGTGACAGACTAAAATCCCCAATTTGGTGCAAATAAATAGGGAAATAAAAATTATCGAGCGTAGAATTGGAGATTTTAGAGTGGAAAGCTAAAATCCTCAATTTGGTCCTATCATTTGGGTGTTGAAGTGTAGATGTTAGCCCTCAGGCAACTACAATCCCCAATTTGGTCCTATCATTTGGGTGCTGAGGGGTAGATGCTAGCCCTCAGGCGAGGGAAATGTGGGAGCTCCAAAGTGAGAGCCGATATCCTCCCAGCCTAGCCGCAGATTCAGTAAACAAGCATAGGATTAGTCTTTCTTTATGCCTAGACCGAAGGGTAAAGAAAAGGTATGCTCCTATTTGACACAATATAATTTGAAATAATTCACTTTATCCATTCACTATAATTTCTTGACAAGGAGAAGGATGNTTTTTTTATGCCTGGACCAAAGGGTAAAGAATTGGTATGCTCCTATTTGGCACAATAAAATTTGAACTAATTAACTTTATCCTTTCACTATATTTTCTTGACAAGGAGAAGGATGCTTTCTTATATATTGAATATCACATTTAAACCCTCATTAGTAATCATTTTATTATAATAGTTATTAAAATTACATATTTATTGCAATTTTTTATTAGTGACAGATAAGCAAATTGAACTTTGCTGTTGTGATCAAAGTATTACTTTTTCTAAAATCTTAGTTCGTAGATCTAATCCTACTCCCTGTGGGATCGATATCTAGGACTNCCCTCCCAGCGTAGCCGCAGATTTATTAAACAAGCGTAAGATTAGTCAATGTTCTTTATGCCTGGACCAAAAGGTAAAGAATAGGTATGCTCCAATTTGACACAATATAAATTAAACTAATTCATTTTATCCATTCACTTGACAAGGAGAAGGATGTTTTCTTATATATTGAATATCACATATAAACCCTAATTAATATCATTAGTTATTAAAACTACTTATTTATTTCAATTGTCTATTAGTAACAGATAAGAAAATTGAACTTTGTTGTTTTGATTAAAGTATTGCTTTTCTAAAATCTTAGTTCGTAACTCTAAACTACTCCCTGTGGGATCGATNCTATATTTCTTGAGCTATACGTATACTTGCGTTGATAAGTGTGACTTTACAATTATTGAATATTTATTACGTCCATATTGCGATATGTATACTTGCGTTGATAAGTGTGACTTTACAATTATTGAATATTTATTATGTCCATATTTATCGTATACTTGCATTGATAAGTGTGACTTTACCATTATTGAATATTTTATATATACATCTTTATCGAATCTATAATTGTTATTAAGTTTTTGGTGCAGTTGCTGAGGAATTAAATCTTTTAGCAGCACTTTTAAGCATATATAAAGTCGCAGTCAAGTTTTTTGCATCGTTGTCAGGGAGTGAGTGAGTGATTGAGTAATGGACAAATTAGGATTATTAGAAAATTTTTACTTGAATTGCAACTTATTTTCATATTTAGTTAATATATAACTGAGTACTGATTTCAAATTGTATGCGTAAATTTCGACATGAAAATCTTATACCCTACGATTCAGAATTAGAATGCACTGTTAGAAGGATTAAAAAATTAAGAAGAGAACCTAGAACCCGTGATTCAGAAAATTAGAAGACACTGTTAGATTAGAAGATTGAAAGAGAACCTAGAAATTTTGATACAATGGAAAACAGCATGAGCAATCAAGGAATAGAGAACGAACACCAACCTAGACCCCTACAAGATTATGAAAATCCTACAACAGANTCATCTTTATTGAATCTATAGCTGTTATTAAGCTTTGGTACAGTTGCTGAGGAATTAAATCTTTTAGCAGCAGTATTAAATACTTATATTTTTAAGCATATATAAAGTCACTGTCAAGTTTTTGGCTCCGTTGTCGTGGAGTAAACAAGAATCATAATTAGAGTAACGGACAAAAGTTAGGAAACTAATGGATTAACTAACCTAAATTTTGGGAATAATATACTCGGTCAAGATTCCCATGGCTTTCCATCATTCTAGGTATAGTATTATCCTCATATTATTAACCAGTTGTGTAATGAAAGTTACTCCTTGTTGCCGTAAAAGTGGCTATGGAAGACCATCCTATTATACATTGGTTTGGGGTGTCGTCGTTGGTAACCATGGGTTACTTCATCCTTGGGCACTTATTTTATATATTCTAGTCCTTAAATATAATCTATGTGGACACCTAGTAACTAACAAAGGGCTTCTAGGCTGAACTAATATAGGATATGTGTATGGTCCTAGGTTTTCATCTATGTTTACTATCATAGGGGTTCAAATGTTTGGAACTATTCTAGGGTGTGGTTATGAAAGATTTAAAGTTTGTTGTTTTTAATTTTTTTAATTTTTTTTTGGTTTAATATTTAAGTAGATGAGTTGTTTGAATCCTAAGTTTGTTGGTTATGGTGTCAAATTGGGGGTTTTCAAAGTGTTGTTTGGTTATTTTCAATTCCAAGTGAAGTTCTTGTCAAATTGCCAATCAACGCATTTTTTTTCTCGACCCTGGGTTTTGTTCTCTCTTTAGTGTTCATTAAATCTCAACATGTCAATTAGAAAAGTCAGTAACACCATGGAAGCGCTCACTCATGTGAGGATAACATATATCACATACCCACATTTCATACAAGTATTTAAACACGAACAAGTTTGATAACATATAGCTTCTTTCTCATTAACGACCATAAACTTTTGACATCATATGTACGTATATCTCCATGCTCTCCTCCTCTCCTTTTTTAGTTATCATTAGTTCATTGATTTAGTTGGAGGAGCAAAACTGAAAAGTAATTTAGTGATCATTGGTTTTGGGTTGGTAAAGAATTTTAGTTTAATAAAAATGATTCTTTTTTGTTTCAATTAAAATGTCAAATTGGTTGTAAAGGTATTAGTTATCAGCCTAATTTAATAATTTTTTTTTCTTTTTTTAATTAATTAAAGTACTTAATTTATTTTAGAGGATATATTTCTATTCTTATTTGAACTAAACCAATTGCATTAACTTAGATTTTTTATTTAATTTAATTAAGCTTCCCAAATGAATTTATTTACCCTCTTTATCATTGTTATTTTTTTATTACTTCTATTATTATTTATTTTTAGTTTAGTTAGGTTGCTACAAAATTTTCTGTTTTCCGATGTTATTAGTATTATTAATGATTTTTCTTTATTAGATCATTAATCAATTAATTATTATTATTATTATTATTATTATTATTATTATTATTATTATTATTTTATGTTTCTGGATCTCTGATTTCTCCTTTTTTTTTTCTTCTTTTCGGTTTCCTCAAGTATTAGTTAATTGTTAACTTATTAATTTCCTTTTTCAGTTTTAAGACTAAATTAATCACTAATCTCTATTTTCTTTTAAAAATTAATTTAATTAACTTAAATTTTCAGTTTTCTAATTAGTTAATCATTTAATCTCCAATTTTCTTAAAGTATAAATTTAAATAATTTATTTTTTTTTGTTTTTAAATTATTTTAAATTAAATAATCATTTAGTTTCCTACTTTATAAAAATATTGATATATATAACTTAAATTTTTGGTTTCCCACTTCATTAATCATTTAATTTCTATTTTTTAAAAAAAGTACTAATTAAAAATAATTTATTTTTTTTTTCGATTTCTTATATTAAATTAATCATTTAGTCTATTTTTTTAATATTTATTCAATTAACATAAACTTTTTATTTTCTCTTAAATTAATCATTTAATTTATATTTTTGTTGAAGTGCTAATTTCAATAATTTAATTTTCTCTGTTATTTATATTTATATTAATTAATCATTGGAATGAAAAGGTTTGTGTTTGGCACTTGATTGTAAATTCCATTGGAATGAAACGGTTTATGTGTTTCCATCATTGGAGGTGCTTAATAGTAAGGGATTACAGGTAATGGAGGGTTTGATGGAGTTGGTGCAGCAGCATATGATTGTTTTTTTCCTTGCTTAACTGAACTCTTCCCCACCTCAAGTCGTTGTGCCTTTGTAACATGCCAAAAGCAAAGCGGCTTGATTGTAAATTCCATGGGAATGATGAGGTTTATGTGTTTCGGTCGCTGGAGGTGCTTATCATTTCTTTAGGCTCTTCATTTTAAGAGTAAAGAGGCCATCAATTAATTAGACCCTTGTTGCATGCCTCTTTGTTGTAGTATGTGTAGCTTTGTAAATGAATGCTTGTATTTCTAAACTTTATGTTTTACATTTATAAGTATACCAACCAATTACTATGCATTTATGTTTTACATTTATAAGACACAAAGAATGCTGTCATTTTATGCAAGTAAAAATTGAAGTACAGGTGTTACATATGTAAATACATAGGCATTGAGCTAACACCCAAACTTCAATTTTACCATATATACTACCTTACATTTCCATGAAAATTTGTATTTCACTTTTTAAAAGTTAAAAGAGTGGTTTTTTTTATGCGATATGAAAGTTTTGGGTGGTATAAACGGAAAAAGTAAAGTTAGTGCTAGATATGTAAATACTTGAGAATTTGGTTGTATGTATGTAAATCTATCTTTTTTTTTTTTGGTGCAGCATATGTTTGTTGTTTGGATAGATGAGTCTTAAAATGCCCATTTCACAAAGCAGNGGTGCAGCATATGTTTGTTGTTTGGATAGATGAGTCTTAAAATGCCCATTTCACAAAGCAGTGCTAGAAGGGATCCAAGGGCTAAATTTATGATAATTTCTATTGCTTGTGTTGTTGCTCCTTTTGATTAATGGTGTGATATTGCTTTTCTTTTTTCTTCTTTGTTTGGTTTTTTTCTATTCAGTCGCAATCAGGAAAATATGATTTCAAGGAATTCCGAGANAGTGTGGTATTGTTTTGCTTTTTTTCTTCTTTGTTTGGTTTTTTTCTATTCAGTCGCAATCAGGAAAATATGATTTCAAGGAATTCCGGGACATCCCGAGAATTGCTCTGCCACTGTGGCCTCCAAACTTCCCTACTAACGTCATGACGACCGCAAAGCTAAGGGAGAAAGTTCTACTGTTGCCCACGGAGCATCACATCATAATGTCGCTTCTTCCGTTGGGCAAACAGTTCGGCGAATTCCCCTAACGACGACGATCAGGAGTGAAGAACATCACTCGAGGAAAGTATAGCACGGGAGCTATACTGTCAAAATATTAAAAATAACATAATCATCTTATAAATTGTCATTATAATTGTTTTAAACTTTTTTTTACTCGCTTGATACTCACTGTGATGTGAGTTGAATATCTGTAATTCTGGATTGTTTTTATTTGAACATTTTTCTTAAAAGTATCAAATATATGGCTTCTAGTATTCGTTAAAAAATGTATAAGTTTATTTTTTACATTTTTAGCTTGTAAATTGAATTTTTGCTCCTGTTGTATCATATATAAGGTTGTCATTGTTCTGTTTCAAACAGTTTAACTAAACATGAGCAGAATTGTCATTTTTCCAGAAACAGCTGCCCCACAGCTGTTTTCACACAGCTGCAACAAACAACCAACCAACTTNGCTCGATGAAAGTATAACACGGGAGCTATACTGTCAAAATATTAAAAATAACATAATCATCTTATTAATTGTCATTGTTTTAAATTTTTTTTACTCTCTTGATACTCACTGTGATGTGAGCTGAAAATCTGTAATTCTGGATTGTTTTTATTTGAACATTTTTCTTAAAAGTATCAAATATATGGCTTCTGGTATTGGCTAAAAATTGTATAAGTTTATTTTTTATATTTTTAGCTTGTAAAGTGAATTTTTCCTCATGTTGTATCATATATAAGGTTGTCATTTTTCTGTTTCAAACAGTTTAACTAAACATGGGCATAATTGTCATTTTTCCAGAAACAGCTGCCCCACAGCTGTTTTCACACAGCTTCAACAAACAAACAACCAACTTTCCCGCAACAGCTTCCCCACATCGACTTCCTAGGGCTTCGCAGCTGTAAAGCTGGAAAGCTGCAGCTGCGCCAAACAGAGCCCTATTTTTTCTCAATCGTTTAATTCTCTTAGCTCAAATCACTTTTTATTTCAAAATTAGTAATAATAATAATATAATTACATTTAATAACTAGAGCTCTTAATTTGTGCAATACATCAAAAACTTAAATTAACTCTTTTTATTTGACTATTATTGTCTTTTTTCTAAATTTATTTTTCTTAATTGACAACAAGATTACCCCTAAATGAATGTGATGTGTGATTATAAGACAATATATTCATTTTTAGCTTCTAGTGANGAGACAAGAGTGTAAAAAGAAATGGAAACTGAAAAAGAGAAAGTGGATACTGAAAAAGAAAAGGTTCATGAGTACCAAGATTTAGAGTATCCATTTACACCAATGAAAATTACTGTGGAGAAACCTCCACCACCATTTCTCAAAGACTGAAGCAACATAAACAGAATAAAAAATTTTCAAAATTTTTAGAAATTCTTAAGAAGTTAACGGTGAATAAGCACAATAAAGAGAATAAACAATTTTCAAAATTTTTAGAAATTATTAAGAAGTTAACGGTGAATATTCCCTTCGTAGAAGCTTAAAATAATAAATAATTTTCCAAATTTTTAGAAATTCTTAAGAAGTTAACGGTAAATATTCCCTTCGTAGAAGCTTTAGAGTAGATGCCCAATTATGTGAAATTTATGAAAGATATACTGAACAAGAAAAGGAAGTTCACGGATAACAAAACTGTTGCACTTAGCGAAGAGTGCAGTGCAATTTGAACAAGAAAAGGAAGTTCATTGATAATGAGGCTGTTGCACTTAGCGAAGAGTGTAGTGCAATTAATCTTCGTAGAAGCTTTAGAGCAAATGCCCAATTATGTGAAATTTATGAAAGATATTCTGAACCCACGGATAACAAAACTGTTACACTTAGCAAAGGGTGTAGTGCAATTATTCAGAAAAAGCTTCCTGAAAAATTAAAAGATCCTGGNTAGTTACTGGAATAGCTAAGATAGATGTTCAAGAAGGAGAATTAATTATGAGAGTTAATGATCAAGAGGTAACTTTTAACATTGCGAAATCTATGAAATACCAAGCTTTTGAAAGAGATAATGAATGTTTTCGCATGTAAATTAGTGAACATCTATTGAAAGAGCATTTTAAAGAATGTTTTGAAGAGAAAGAACAATTTGAAGAGAGTGATGAAGTTATTCTTGACAAATTAGAAAATGAAGAATTAGATCATGTTCAAGAAAGATTTGAGATGTTGGATATTACGGAAAATACCGATAATAATCTATTTCCGTCAATTATAAAATCATCTGAACTTGAGTTAAAAATACTGCCTAACCACTTGAAGTATGTGTTTTTAGGAGACTCATCTACATTACCTGTTATTATATCTTCAGAATCGATTTGTAAGAGCAAAGACTGTTAGATACATTGAAAAGAGATAGAAAGCTTTTGGTTGGACCTTAGCTGATATTAAGGGAACCAGTCCTTCAATCTGTATGCACAGAATTATTAGATGAACAATATAAACCAAGAGTTGATCCACAAAAGAGATTAAATCCGATGATGAAATAAGTAGTTAAGAAGGAAATTTTGAAATGGTAAGACACTGGAATTATATATCCTATTTCAGATAGTGCGTGGGTATGTCCAATTCACTGTGTTCCTAAGAAAGGAGGAGTGACTGTTGAAACAAAAGAAAATAATAAATTAATACCTATCAACAAGTTACTGGGTGGCGTATTTGCATTGATTATAGAAAATTAAACACTGCCACCAGGAAAAATCACTCCCCTTTACCCTTTTTAGATCAAATAGTAGATAGACTTGCTGGGCACAAATATTTTAATTTTTTAGATGAATATACCGGTTACCATCAAATTCCTATTGCTCCTAAGGATCAAGAAAAGACAACATTTAGTAGTCCTTTAGAAACTTTTGCTTTTCGAAGAATGCCTTTCGGATTATGTAATGCACCTGCAACATTCTAGAGATCCCATATTTAATAAATTAATTGATGATGGATTGGAAGTATTTATGGATGATTTCTCTGTATTTGGAACATCATAACGCATGCTTAAATTATCTTGAAAAAGTGTTGGAGTTATGCGAAAGAACTAATTTAGTTCTAGCACATGTTTAAATTATCTTGAAAAAATTTCGGAGTTATGCGAAAGAACTAATTTGGTTCTGAATTGGAAGAAATGTCAATTTATGGTTGCAGGAGGAATTGTGTTAGGGCATAAAATTTCGGAAGATGGTTATGTAAGCTAACCCTGAAAAAATTCAAGTTATATCTAAACTAACACCTCCTACTAATGTAAGAGAGGTTAGGAGTACCCTACAAAAATCCAAGTTATATCTAAACTAACACCTCCTACTAATGTAAGAGAAGTTAGAACAAAAATTTAAGTTATATCTAAACTAACACCTCCTACCTAGTGTAAGAGAATGATTCTTCTTGGACATGTTGGATTTTACAGGCATTTTATTAAAGATTTTTCAAAAATTTCCAAACCTCTATGACAACTTTTATAAAAGAACAAGAAATTTGAATTTACTGAAAGTTGTTTAAATGCCTTTGAGTAATTAAAGGAAAAATTAATCACAACCCTTATTATAGTTTCACCTAACTGGGAAAAACCATTTGAACTGATGTGTAGTGATTATGCTATTGGAGCTGTTCTTGGATAAATGTATGAAAAGTTTTTTAAAGTTATATACTACGCTAGTAAAACTCTTAATGATGCACAAATTATTATACTGTCTCTGAAAAAGAGTTACTAGCTATTATGTATGCTTTAGATAAATTCAGATCTTTTTTATTTGGAGTTAAATGTGTTGTGCATATTGATCACTCTGCTATTAAATGTCTGATGCAAAAAAAGATGCCAAACTAAGGTTGATTAGATGAATACTTTTGATGCAAGAATTTGATCTTGTGGTTATTGATGGAAAAGGAACTGATAATCAAATTGTTGATCATTTGTTAAGATTAGAAAATCATGAATTATCTGACACTGATAATGAAATTACAGACAGTTTCCCTGATGAACAACTTTATAATATTAATGAGTGGAAAATACCATGGCATGCTGATATTGTTAATTATATTATAAGTGATATTTTGTCACCTATGCTGACATTGCAGCAACAAAGAAAATTTATTCATGATGTGAAATCATATTTTTGGGATGAGCCTTATTTATATAAATGATGTAAAGATCTGATTATGAGAAGATGTGTACCTTATGAAGAAACTCAGCTAATTATTCAAAAATGTCATGATTCTAAATTTGGAGGACATTTTGGGATTGATAAAACTGCTTATAAAATTTTACAANCGAAGATCGCAAACAACGACAACTTAAATCCATTAAACCACTCTCTGTGAGATTTGTTAAATTTGAATTTGCAGACGCAAACAACGACAACTTAAATCCATTAAACCACTCTCTGTGAGATTTGTTAAATTCGAATTTGCAGACGGAATGGTTGTAGAGAAGATCGAACATGAATAAATTCAGTTTAACAGAGAGTATTCATTTTTTTTATGTTTGGCTGGATTCAAGTTAAATTCATGACTAAATTCTGTTAAAAATGTGCTACTAAACACCCCCTAAACTTGAATAGATACATGTGTGCATAATCAAATTATGCAGCCTCATTTTTGAGTATATTGACCTGAACCGTGTATAAAAATATTACTAGCTCAACAAAAACTTTAATTTTTGCATACCGTTCAGTTCTTAACAATTTAGATATCTAACACCAAAACTTTAATTTTTACGTACATACCATCTTATTTATGCATCAAAACATGTATATTATTTGTAAAATGACCTTTTTCCTTATGGAATACATGACAAATAAATTTTTGCAGTCTTATATAACAAAACATCTTGTTTTTCTTCATGATGGCTTTCACCTTCTCTAAATGTTCATCGCTTAATTACAAACGCAAATAGGAAGGCAAAAAGTAATGGAAACCCAACAAGCACAACTACAACTACTCCCAAGATTTCATGTTTGAATCCAATATAGCTTCCCATGAAGTTAGAATTGGGAAATTCACATACCTCAAATTTATCATCCAAATTTATAAACTGTGAAGTTTGTAATCTATATAGAGTCCATGCAACTGAGCATGCCGAGGAATACATCTCCACCTGACATGCATTATCTGCCAGAAAAAGAAAATATTGAGCTATGCATTTTGCCCCGCATTTTGAAACTTGGATGATAAATTTGAGGTATTGAATGTAATATATGTTTAGTTGTTAGATATGTAAATACTTAGGAATTAAATGGTATATTTGTAAACTTTACTTTTTTAATTTTAAGTTTTTTCAAGAATTAGGTGCAAATATTTAGAAATTGAGCTATGCATTTTGCCCCACATCCCACCATCAAGAAAAATTTGCATGCAAACTAGCATTTTGCATAATAAATTTCAGTTTTTCACAAATAAATCCTGGCGATTTCTTTGGAAAAAAAAAAAACACTCTGCATTTACACCACCTAGAAGTTGTACAGTATAAAATAGGTGGCAAAAATACCTAGAAGAGTTTTTTTTTTTTTTGTATATCATATAACCTTGGTCTCTTAACAAATATTATTAGCAGTGTTCTCTTGAAGAAACCATACATCCAATGCATTTGCAGAACTTTATTTCCATGGTGCATTCACATACATACCACACAATTCTTATGTATTTACATATCTAGCAGCTAAACATTCATATTTACATGCATCTAACTCAAATCTTAAACATCACTTCAAAAATACCTACATACATACCATCTGAAACATTGATATTTACAAATTAATCATCTGGGTGATTTTTATCAACTACCGCAATGGTGTATTGCGTGCCACATTCAAACTATTGAGAATTTGATAAAAATAAAAAATACTGGTTGGGATTTTACCATGAATTTTGATATTCGAGTAAGAATTCGAAAAATGGATGAAAGAGGGTGGTTGATTTGTAAATAGTGAATTTCGGGTTGTTTGTATGTAATTGCCCCTTCTTTAAAAGTGAAATACACCTTTTTCATACATAGATTTTTTTTCCCAAGGCAGGTAAAAATGTAAAAATCAAACTTTAGCTATTTACATATGTAAATACATAAGACTTGTGTGACATGTACGTGTAAATTTCCCAAACTAAAGGAAGAAAATCAAAGACCAAGTTTATCAATGCAAATTTGTAATTTTTCTTTCGAAATGGCTGAAGTCAATTAATGGAATAATTAATGCAAATATGATAATAAAATATTGCTTAAATCTGTTCAAAACAAAAAATCAACCTCATGAGAATGAAATTACCATCAATAGCTCGGAAAATGCCTTTGAAATCCAACATTTGATGAGGCAAAAGCAGGTCCAATGCTCTACAAATATAGTAATGGCTGCATTGCCGTATTATCGCCTGTTAATCTACAAGCCTTTATTTGGATGCCACACCACCTCAAAAGAAGAAACAGAGTATTTGTCTGCTTATAAGCGGATCATACTACCCATTGACACATCAAAACGTTAAATACAGCCCGAAGCTATGTGAAAAGAAGAGGTATTTACAGAAGTACAACACAATTCCTATATATTTCATATCTAACACCCAAATTTTAATATTTACAATGAAAAGTAATGATAGAATTGGCACCTCTTTAAGCCAAAAGCATAAATGCTTCAAAGACGCCAGAAGACAAACTCATATATGCTACATTTAAAACATTTGGAGACTCCTTCCAACTATTACAGTTCAACGCAAAACCAAAAGTAGTTGAGGGAAAAAAAAAGGGCATGGACATTCATACTACCCAATTCCTACGTGTTTACTTATCCAACGCTAAAACATTATTTTTTACATTTATGACACTCAAATCTGTCATACCTCTATATCTTTTGACAGACGTATGCATTGCAAAATCAACTGCTAACATAAATCATTTGGTTACAAGTAATCATTACACAGTAGATTAAAACAATGTTCAAAATACATTATGAACTCAAAATACAACATAGCATACATCATATATCAGTATACATTCATAAAACAAAAATAATGTGTTTAATCATTACAACCAAACAAAAATAAATCCTAATTGAAAGTGTGTCACAAAAACACTTGTTAAACTGCTTTCGCATCCACCTGTCCTCGTCTCTATTGATTTTGACAGAAATGAGAGAATCAATGTTATGTTTTAAATAAGTTATCATAAATGGTGCTAAAAAAACTTCAAGTTAGCAAACTTTTCAAGCAGTATTTGAATTAAGAACTTCTAAATCTTCAAACTAATAATGTGTTTGAGATGGCTGATGCTTGCCGTCATTAAAAATACATACAGAAGAATGAAAAATACATGCTTTCGGGTTCTCCATAAAAATATCATCATGATCCCATCTATTCCTTCTTATGAATTCCCAACTCTGTTGTGAAGCATCAATTGGTGTTGAAAATGGGAAGAATAATCTCTCAAAGCCAATGAGACTTGGCGAGTGACTGAAAGTCATCAGAAATTGAAGCAGTAGATGATGTTAATTTAAGAACGAGTAGGATGAAACATAGATGAGGATTTCTCTAGCAAGGCTTTATTGCATTATGATGAGAAATATGATAAATTTCACTCGATGAAAATATATGATCATGCTGCTAGCAAACCATAGAGTCCAAAATATAAACAAATGATACATAGCATCAGCACACTTATTTTACTAGTGGTTCAATCAAAAAAATGTATTAGACAAAGTTGCTAAAACACAATATTCACATGCTCTTTCATTTGAGGAGATATAAGAGATTATAGCAACAAGGCACCACAGATTAATGAGGTTAAAACTTGAACTGTGTTAGAAATAAATTTGTAAGTACATAAGAATGAGGTGGTAAATATGTAAATGCACCTTAGGTAAAAAATCGAAGTCTAGCTGTTGGATATGTAAAAATACAAGTATTACAGAAAAAAACCGGGCTCCTTATTGACTAATAAAAAATTAAAGTCTAAAAGAAGAAACTCTATACAAACTAATCTAAAATCAGCAAACCTCAAAACGAATAATCAATAAAATCTAATAACATTTTAATGAGAACATATTTGTTAAGAGAATTGAAAAAAATGTCTTTCATTCAAACCTGCATTTGCAGGTAACATCTAAAAACTGTTTATCATAGCAAGAAATCCATGAACAAATAAAATTAAAATATAAAACAAGAAAAATATGATGCTGACAAAAATTCCTAAAGCCACACAAACAATCCTTAGCAAAACTCTAGCACATGTGACTATCTCTTTGCGGATGAAGCCTTGGTAGAGAAAAAACTCATCCGAGATGAAGCAGATGCCCTAGATGGTGTCTATAAAGATGAAGAAGCAAGAGGAGAAACAATCTATTAATCTTTTCTATATTGTTCTGTTGATTACAGGTATATTCATAAACAACGGAGTGGCATACTTTTAAATAGCCACAAGGTTACAAATGACATTACATAGATAAGTAATTAAATATGAAAGCTTTACATAGTAATAACCCTATTCATCTTTTCATAACGAGAGGCGGAGCAAGGAGAGAGCAGGAGTCGTGATGATCTAAAGCAGAGGAACAAGGATATCAACAAGAGCTGAGATGATCTTTCACATGTTTATTGATGAATCTTGATAGTGTCACAGTCGAGGTAGAGCAGAGTTGGAGGCAAACCAGAGCTCGAGGCAAGCTCCTTTGGCTTGGAGGTAAGGCAGAGGCAGATGGGAGATCTTTCAAATTCACGTTGGAAAGGAGTCTTTCGAGCTTGGACACCATTAGAGAGGAGCTACAAGCCTGTCCGCCTGCAAATTTTTTGAGGGAGACGCCAGGATTCTTGTGGGAGCGAGCAGAGCTTGTCCCAAGAAATGATAAATGCAGTCTAGTGTTCTTCCTTTTCGCTCGATTTGTGGGAACTCATTTTACACATTAAATCAACATATCCTGAAGTGTAAAGGAATATTACATTTCCAAAACATTATTCATATTACATTTTAAGCCAATACGTTTGAACTAAATGTCATTATTCGCTTGAGAAACATCGCACCAAAGAAATCTAGTCTATCTACATAATAGTTAATCATATTGAGCTTTTACCAAAAACTTTATGATCATATATATTTAGAAAACAACGGAACTGCATCTAATGTTTACCTTGATAGTGCTTGTCCCCTTTATCATTTATTTCATTTTACAACTTTTCATCAAGCGCAGATCAAAAGAATTCCCTGAGGACACCAAGACTTTGCAACACTGGAATACTCTGTTCGTTCCAGAAAAAATTCTCTGGATCCACCTTAGCCTTCACCTTCGCTAACCTCCAAAAATTTCCCTTAAAATACTTTGTCCCCCAAACTCTAGCCTCCCAATAACTCGTCACCCTCCCCTCCACATTCCTTCCCAGATCAATATCCTTATAATTATAATAAGCTGCCCTCGGCTTACTCGACACATAAGGTGTCATGAACTCATAAAACTTCCTCATCCATATCAAATGCTTCTCAGTCAAGCCTTCCTCTGTCTCAAACCATCTCATAAAATACTGCAAATTATAAATATTTCCCTTTCTGTGAGGAAAAGCTGTAGCATCCTCCTTGATCTCACTTATTCTCCCCCCCATAGGGTCAAGTATAAGCACCAAGGGCTCATCATTAGCTTCTATCATAAACTTCCAAATCTCCTCTATCCTACTTTCTGCTATGGGGTGCTGAACAAAGTCTGATGTTCCCTTAAAAGAGCTATTAAACTCCGGCTTTCTGTCCAACATCATCTCCAATGTCTTCCCACTGCCGCTGTATAAGAATTGAACTGACTCAATCCAACTCATTTCAGTGCAGTCGGTGGTCTTCAAACCAAGCTCTGGAAAACTCCGCTTCGCTAAGGGGATTAACTCCTCCTGTCGGCCGAGGTAAAGTGAGTTAAAAGTAACTTGTATCGTTTTACTCCCATCCATGTCGGTGCTGGCTTGAGCTATCACGCGGATGTAGAGATTCACATCGAACTGGTGAGCCAGCTCCTGCCATCTCGCCACCACTTTTGTGGCGTTCTGTCTCAACGTCCTGCCTACGTTGAAAGCCGTCACGACTTGCGGGACGACTACGAGCTTGATTTTGAAAGCGATTATCACGCCGTATCCTGCGGAACCAGCGCCACGGATCGCCCAGAAGAGATCCTCTCCCATAGCCTTCCGATTGAACAAGCGGCCATTTACATCGACGAGCTGTGCGTCTACGATGTTGTCTACGGAGGCGCCATACTTCCGTGTTNTAACAAGCGGCCATTTACATCGACGAGCTGTGCGTCTATGATGTTGTCTACGGAGGCGCCATACTTCCGTGTTAATGTACCGATCCCGCCTGCGCTCAAATGACCGCCTACGCCAACAGTTGAGCAGAGGCCAGCTGGAAAGGCTAAAGTTTTGCTCTTTTTGGCTATGGCGTAGTATAGTTCGCCCAACGTAGCGCCGGCTTGAACCCAACCGGTCTTTGAGCTTGCGTCGATGGATATGGAGCGGAGACCGGAGAGGTCGAGGGATATGAAGGGAGTGGAGTCAGGGCCTTTGAAGGCGGAGTAAGACATACCTTCATAGTCGTGGCCACCGCTGCGGGTGCGGAGACGGAGGCTGGCGGCGCGTGCACAGGCGATGGCAGCTTGGACTTGAGATGCGGTGGTGGCTGAGACGATGAGAGATGGTTTATAGGAGGATGGCGAGATGAGGAAGCGTTGGTTCTGGACGGAGGAGAGGAGGATGGAGTGGTAGGAAGTGGTGTTGGGGAAGGAGAGGGGATTTGAGTTATTGTTTTGATTGGTGAAGCATTGAATAAAGGATTGAATGGATGTGGTGGTAGTGGAAGAAACTGCAAGTAGGTTCGAGATCAGGATGAAGAGAACAGGTACCATGGTTTTTTCTTTGGGGGGGTGAGCTTCAATGATGCATTCTGAGTATATTATATATATATATATATATATATATATATATATATATATATATATATATATATATANAAAGGATTGGATGGATGTGGTGGTAGTGGAAGAAACTGCAAGTAGGTTCGAGATCAGGATGAAGAGAACAGGGACCATGGTTTTTTCTTTGGGGGAGTGAGCTTCAATGATGCATTCTGAGTATATTATATATATAGATATATATAGGGGTTCATACATAACACCTAAGACTTTCTTATATTGCTTATTTCGCATTTAAATTTATCTTATTTACACTTACTGCAGCCAAACCTTAACACTTGTTCAAAAATACACTTTGGTTGTAGGATTTTACCTATACCCTGTCAAATGAAGTTGAAGGTCATGAATGATAAGCTATTCTTTTTGTTTTTTTTTTTTTGGGGCACGGAAGGTAGGGTGGGGGATATGTAGATGATCTTAGTCATGCATAGTAGGAGGAGGCAGTCCAAAATTCTTAGTATCAGGGTCCTCACTATAAGAAATCTCGAAGAAGTGCACAGTCTGACCCATAGAATTACAATACTTCTTAAATCTATTGATCAATGCTTATAGTGGGCTATTACCATTATCACTAAAGGCTCAAAATTTTTAAATAAAATAAAGTCATGTTGGATTAAAACAACACATATTAATTTACTATTTGAAATAAAGTTACTAACTATTCTTTATAATTATATGCCATATGCTTCATNTTGTTCGTGTTTGGTTCGTTTAACTAACTGATCGAAAAAGTTTGTTCACGTTCGTCTCATTTACTTGTCAAACGAATCGAACACGAACTCATTGACGAACCGAACACGAACTGTTCATGAACAACGAGCTTTTTTAGCAGCCCTAGCTACAATACTACAATATAGGTTACTTCAGTGACCTTCCTCCCCCAAGTTTCTGCAATTATCATAATTTAAAATTTTATTCAGAAATTACTTACACATATCTGAAGATATAGAACTAATCAAAAAAATGAAAAGTATTTTTATAATTCATATATATATAATAATCTACTTATTAAAATATCATTTGAGTTAATATTCATAGAGTTTCAACTATATATTTAAAAATAGAAACAATTTCTTGCGAGATGTTTTCATCATCATTCAAAATATATAAGAAAATGTTAATTCATCTCATCCAATAAATTATGTCCATCGAACGTACCACATGTTCAATATTTATTAAATAAATGATAGAAAGTTATACGATTTTGTATTTATTAAAAACCAAATAATGCAACATGCACATGGAACGAACCACATGTTCAATATTTTATAGCCAAACACATCTGTCAAAATTTAAAATTGATCCTTAAGAATTGGATGTATTAACTCATCCAATTATAAAATTACATTAAATGTAAAAAACTATTTATAGTAAGTACGATTCAAGCGGTGTGTCACATCCCAAAAGAACTATTTTGGGAGGTGATAAGTGGTATCAGAGCAGATTACTGTCTGTCAGGTGTGCCGACTTTCCATGGTCCAGTGGGACCCTCGGTGGAGCCGATACGTGACGAGAGCGTCACGTGATTGGGTGGAGGAGAATGTCATGGACAAAAAGTCTCACATCGATTAGGTGTAGGGCCGAAGAGCAGTATTTAAGTTTTATGTTGCTCACCTCTAAGAGCTCTTTTGGGAGGTGACAGATGACTGCTAAATTTTCGTGCCAAAAAAATTATATAGGTGTTGTTTGACCGGCAAAATTTGAGTATATATATATATAAACACTCTCATGTGTCTAATCACTCGGTCCCGCACTGCAAGGCAGCTGCACTCAAGCGTTATCGAACATGTGACCTCAAGGAACCAATGCTAGACTGCACTACCAAAGAGTCACAACGAATAGGCTGGAGGCTATGAGACGAACCCTTAAACACCCTCATGTGTCTAACCACTCGGTCTCGCACTGCAAGGCAGCTGCACTCAAGCGTTATCGAACATGTGACCTCAAGGAACTAATGTTAGACTGCACTACCAAAGAGTCACAACGAGGGGAATATATATATATATATATATATATATATATATATATATATATATATATNGATGGATGGAATAGGTAACTCTCACCTTGTTATTACAACTAGCAAAATCATTACTTTCCATGTTAGACAAGCTAAACCAAAGCTTTATAACATGTATCTATGCAAAAAAGATTGGATCGTCACTACAAATAAAATGCAGAAAAAGAATATGACATTTATTCAAAATAGAAAATGCATGCATTGATGTTCAATTATTACAATGATAGTTTTAAGTACCTTATTATAAAAATTGAATCAAATCTTACCTCCTTTACATTCTAGTTATCTTGTGATCAACTTGAGCTAATCTCCACCTAAATTCCTTAATCAATTCCATGAAAATTGTGTTGGTAGAGAATATATTGCGTCCGGAATCTGGATGTGAGATGCGGCCAGACAACGGACTTGATACAGCAGAGCTCCGAGCTCCCGCTCCGCCCCGCTGTATCACGTCCGGACTCCGGACGCAATATGTTTTCGTGTTGGTATTAGTACTAGTTGCCTCTTTAATCAAGGTATTATTGATATTATACTATATTATAAATGTACAATGTTCATCCAAAAGGGTGAACTCAGTCATTAATGGCACGTTAAATATAATGAGGTGTACTCCTTACCTGAGTAGTTGGACCATACTTCAGACTACTGAATTAGCACACAAACTGAAGTTTATAGATTTCATATTATTTGAAGGAGATTTTACATGCATACCAACCAATTCTTATCAAATTTCATATCTAACCTCCAAATCTTTAATGTTACGTACATACCACCCAATTCGTCCCCGTTCAACATATCTACTACTATCCGTTAAATTTGCCGACGGGATCACGACCATCAAGACATCGTTACTGCTCAAGACACCATTCTCCCTCGACTCACTCTCCCCGGCCAGCCAAAACCGCCTTTTCTATCCACAACCATACAACTTGGCCTGCAGATAACTTGAGCTCTGTTTCTGTTTATCTCGGATGGCTATGGAAGTCATATTCGACTGCTGTGTTTATGTGGTTGACAATTATTGGATTTATTAATCTAAGAGCTTGGTTGTCGTGGCTTGGGACTGGGACACGGGTGCTAGAGATGATTTTTCTTCGGAGTATCAAAATTTCGGGCTGGAAGCAAGCTTCAAGCATAAGGTTAAAAGGAAGGGATTAAGGATAATGGGTAGGGGTGTAAACGAGCCGAACACGAAGAGTGTTCGTGTTCGGCTCGTTTGCTTAACAAGCCGAACACGAGCTGTTCACGAACAAAGAGTCCTTTTAACAATCATAATCATGTAGTCATAAGACAATAAGGGTTTGAGCAAGATTTAAAAATTATTATTTATATTAATACATCATTTGAATCTAATTTAATAATTTTTACTCTATTTTCTTAATCAATATTTTAATTGATTATAAATCTTTGTAGCCTTGTAGTCAATTTGATTTTTTTTAAAAATACTACTTTATATATATATATATAAACTTGATGAGTTGTATTTCGAGCCAAAACGATCCGAACACGAACGAACTCATCTTAGTTCGTGTTCGGCTCGTTAACTTATCGAACAAAATTAACGAGTCGAACACGAGCTTCTTAACGAGCCGAACACGAGCTGTTCGCGAACAACGAGCCGTTTTGACAGCCCTAATAATGGGTACAAAGCAGGCAGAAAGAAAGCCTACGGTTCATGGATTTATAAAAGGTGGTTCTTCGATTCCTAAACAAGGTGTTCCTTATTCTTCAAGTATTTCAATTTTCAAATTTGTCGGCTGACCGAATGGAGCTTTAACTTCATTGAGATCCCATCGCTGCCATCTCGGCGCGATGCCGCCGACGTTGAACAGGGAAGAATTTGTTTGGCACGTTAATGCATCTAATTAGTCTAAAAGTTTTGTGCTTTTATTCATTTTTAGAATTCTATAAAATTTTAATTAGCATTTTTATATTTTAGAAAAGTTGTATCTGGAGTTGAGATGAACTTTAAGATTGATTTAAAGAATATTTGAGCTCTTTTTAAATGTATTTCAGACCTTGTATGACTTAAATAACTGTTCAAATTAGAAAATTTATTCCATACGGATCGGTGTCCGCACGCAGCTTGCGTGCGGACACCGATCCAGACCGTAAATCACCTGATTTACGGTCCTGATGTATTTCGGTGGGCCCTACTTAAAATTTTTTATTTTTTTTTTAAAAAAACGGAAATAATCATGACCGTAGATCACCGTGATCTACGGCCAAGATCGAACACCGCATGCAGAGATGCATGCGGTGTCCGCACGCAATAATCCCTCGTTCAAATTAATGGTTCATTTAGGTTTATCCTACTATTTAATATGTTTTAAAATGCCCTAAGAAAATTCTTATAGAACCTCAATGGCCAAAAGGCCATCTTAGAGAAATTTGAGATAATTATAATGAATTAATGTATTTAATTAACTATTTATTCTATATTTTATTATTTAATTAATTTTTATTCATTTGAATTTATGTTTCTATTTTATTTTTTATTGGATTCTCCTCTATTTTTTAATTCCAATATTAGATAATTATTTAATTTTTTGTTTATGTTTAATTAGTTCTAGTTTATTAAATTATGGTTTTTTCTCTAGTTTTACTATAGTGGCTATGATTAGCAAGTCGTATTTTCACGCACGATACCTCGTAAAAAGGAAGCTGATAAAAAGACAAAAGTTGTCGGGTTTGATCCACAAAATGTCAAGGAGGTCCCTTTCACGATTGATGGCAGGTTGGAGGTTCTGGTGTCAAGCTCGTTGGTGGAAGTTCCCTTGACGACTTACCTCTCGTGGATTCTTTCGAGTGTTCCTCTCTTTTCAGATCACCAACAAATCGATAGATGAAACCCTGCATTTAGGGAGAAGCTATTTGTGGGAGATTTGTCGTCTCGCGATGCGAGAGGTAGGACTTGCTTTGAGGCTAATCGTATTTTAGATCAGATTATTTTTCCTTCCTTTCCTTCCATAATAGAAGATGTGTGTCAACGATCTTCCTTTTTATAGATGAGGAACTTTGTGCGGGGGTTCTTTTGGGGGCTGTTGGGAGCGGCGATCTAATCCTAGGATGGCCGCAACTTTGGTTGATTAAGCTGCCAGTGAGGGAGATGTTGTTAGTCCTCTTATCAGAGTTGAAGCAACCTGAGAGAAAGTTCTTAAGAGTTTTCGGCTGTCTCCCTGGACTTTCGGCTGCTTACTGTTGAAAATGAGGGTGACTCCGACCTGCCAAGACCATAATTTGCTAGTCGGGCTGGAAGCGATGCGAAGAGAACTAGCTGAGCTTCATCGTGAAGTGGTCGAGCTCTAGGAGGACGCGTTGTCATGAGATACAGTTCCGAGGAAGATCGGGCAGCTCAATTAAAGTTTGAAGGTCAAACTTTTTACAGGAGGCTTGTCAGGAGGAGTCTAGTCCTGGTCGAGTCGGCCGAAGATCCACTCTTAAAAATATCTTCTTTTTGATTGAATCTTTATGTAATCATGGTTCTTGTGGCAAATAAAATTATTTATTTTTTTAAATATGGAGGTTTGTGCTTGATGTGATGTGCTGGCTTTATTTCTCAACATTGGGTTTTAAATAACGTATAAATTTGAAGATTTAATTATTTAAATAATCAAGCAGGTCATCAAAAGTAATACACTGCCTCGAAACGTAGAAATAATACTTTACAATGGGTTCGATTATTTAAATTAAAAAATATTGGATATTTGCACTTATTTACGATTAAATTGACAGATCTTTCCCTTATATAATCTGAAGATTAGAAAGGGTAAATCTTGGGACTTAAACTTCCTATAGGACAATCTCCTATAGTTAAGTACATCTTGAGCAACTAAAGTTACTTAAGAAAACTCTAGATTAAGACCATGGTTCAGTCCTCAAGAAATTTCTAAGTTTTAGGCTTCCATGATTGGACATTAGATTTCCAAATGGAAAAGGCTCGAAAATTGAATAGTTATTAACGGAAGTCAAAAAGAGAAAGCGTAGGGGACGAGGAAGATACTAAGGAAACTTCGGTAATCTCTCAAACTATCATATTGTTTGCCTTTGATATTTTCAAAGAAAATTTAATATTTCATCCTGATGTTTTATTAGAATGTTAGGACTTATATTGCATGACATACGATCGTGCAACAACTTAAGGTGAGGATTTACGTCGTAAATAGATGAACAACCTCATTATTCTAAAGTGGAGTTCATCAAGAGAAGTGAAACTTTGGAACCCTAATATAAGGATAGAGAATAATGAAGTGCAATGGACTTACAACTCTGCCTGGAAAGGGCCATCATTTAAGCCACTTAATCATGTTAAAAAATCATGCATGGTTGGTCGCAATGTAAATGGGTTGTTATTTATTTAGGAGTAATAAGTCTTACAGCTTGATCATAAATTAAGCTTCTTAAGTAAGTATGGTATGCATAATGTCCTTAGACTAATGCAGATATATTTTTGAGACTTCAAATTTAAATGTATTATGTCTCACCACACTCAAGTGTTTTATTATGTTTGATTAGTGTTGAGTGAGGTGAACCATGCTGTGTAATGGGTTATGCAAGTCCTTGATGATGAATGCATAGAAGATTCATTCAAAAGGTCAATCAATATGCATAGGCAGAACTCACTCTATAAGGTAATGATTCTCACGGTGCAAATCACTCCTTTCCGTGCAATGAGTGAGGGCCTGAAAATAATATGTAGAAGCAATATGTATATGCCTACAAATCATGTTTTAGTTCATATTCCTAAATAAAATAGGTTTCAACTCAACTTTATTTGATGTCAATTGAGGTTATTATAGATGCATGATATCAGCTAGGGTAGTGAATGCAATAATTTCTATAGTTTAGTTTTGGTTATGAGTTTCATTTTGAAAAATTGAAGTTATTTATTTGATTGGGGTGGAAAATTTAATCCTTAAGTGAGTCTAACAGTAATCCAAGCAAAAGGCAAAAATGTTAATATCAACATATAATATGGGCAGACCTATTGAGTAAACATAGACAAATTGACAATGTAGGTGTTAATCCTAAACCTATGTCAGACTCGTCGATTGACATCATTTGATCTATCGTTAAAGGTTTAGTTGAATTTCATCCTTCACATTGTGTTTCGTCTTCTTTTGAATAGTTCAGATTTTAATAGGCAGTTGACCATAACACTTCCTAACTCTATAAAAAAATTAATAACTCAAATAGTAGATCCTAGGTTACTACAACAAATTATTTTAATTATAATAGCCCTTCAAAATAGAGTTAGTACACTCTAGAAACAGATAAAGTAAATTTATCACAACAGTTTCACTTTTAGCAATCGTGCAAATAGAGTTAGCACATTAGCTAATACATGAGTTAATCTTTGTCAATGTACATAAAGTAGATATCATGTAAAATTCAAAATGAGTGAATTTGTAAGTTAAAAATTTTATTTAAGACAACCTGGCCAAAATGCCTTTGGCTTTCCTACGTCCCTGGGTCTCTGATCTACTTAGTACAAAAAGACGCTTAAGCCTACTCCGACCAGAAGATTCTTGTCAATAACTGAGAGTTGCATCATCTAAGAGATTTCGTAGATCCGGGTAGTAGGGTTAAAGTTGTGGTCGATTATCTTTGTAAATTAAGGTTTATTTTCATTCCTTTTTCTCTTTTTTATTTTAAAAGGAGTTGTCGGCTTGTCAATTGTAGTATAATTCCCTTTTTTGAATAATTCTCCCTTTCGAATCAAATCAGTGATTCGAAGAGGAGAAGAACCAAGTTAGAAGGAACTTACAATAAAGTGACAAATAAGAGAAAAAACAAAATGTGGAGATCCTACATGTGATAGGTTAAGTATGTTTGCTCAAATAATATTAGGTGAAGGAACTTTGAAACATTATCCATGAAATATTATCTACGTATACTACCCATAATCAGAAAGTCGGGTGTATGTACCTGTTATGGTGTCAAGAGCACTCCTAAGGGGAAGTATCCTACTTGATTAATTACATCTTGAGAAATACCCAAAAATACTCTTCATAAAATAACTTTTGTTTTCTTATCATAGATCTGGGTTAATAAGCCATCAAAAGAAGGTTATTTCGTGTGGGAATGCTCAAATACTTCAAAGCATTTGCTAAGTCGTCAGGTAGAGAATGAGCCTCTCACATTCTAAATGGCTAGCAACTCATCAACACACAGAGCCCACAGAAAAACCAAGATCATATTGACGGGGATATTCCAAGATGTCTGAGCACATTCATACCATAAGGGCAAAAGACAAATCGTCATATCCCAAATCGGCACCTGCTCATCGAAATCAGTTCATCAAGATAATACCTATGAAGTCAAGAAGCAACATGGCTCAAAGGGACTCAATAGAAGAAGAGGTAGAGTAATCCTATAAAGTAGAGGTAGCG